>JAOTQZ010000759.1:199529-254489 GCA_026546895.1 Pogonocichla stellata
GAAACATGACAGGGAAATCTATTTAGTAGCAATGTAATCAGCACTGTAATTGATACTGGAAATCCTTCTAGGAGGACACAGTTAGTTTAGCAAAACAGTTATAGCTTCATATATTGCACACAGAGGAAACCAGCAAATTGCATTGCTTATTTATTTACCACCTTCATCAGTATATTATTGTGTGAAGGGTGTTTTTATCTATTTAGTAAATTTGCTTTGTCATGACTTAGCAGATTAAGCTGCATTTTGTGCTCGATACTCTTTTTAGGATTTATATTTGGGGGGAGAGAAACTGTCAGAAAAGGGTTTATTTAATATGGGTATATAGGGAAAAATGGGAGATTGAAAACTTTCTAAAAATTCTTGAGAGAAAAACCATGACGAAGAGAGAACAGCACTGTGAAAGTCTGTGGCTTCCATTTTTCTCATAAAATCTCTTCCTTTAGCCTCTAATAGATTCTGAAACCAGAGCAACCAAACACAAGGATCATAGCAGCAAAGTCAATAAGAGTGTTTTATGAATCCAGGTGGATAAGAAACAAGAATTGATCTAATTCTATCAGGCCCCTTTCTGACCATGTTACATGCTGTAACTCAAGCTTCTGTTTATTCTGTTTGAACTCAATGTGGGGAAAAATCCATGAAATGAAATGCAGCAGTAAATACAGAGCATTAGTGCTTGGGAGAAACATCAAACCTGTCACTACTTGTAAAAGTTACTTTGTAAAAACACGGTTTATCTTTATGTCTCTTTTATCTTTGGGCTTCTTACTGTCAATTCCGAGTCTGGAAGTGAGGGAAACTTCCTATCCATGCCTTCAACAGAATGCACATTATTTTCTGTTTGCATCCTTTTGGTGTTTCAGCAATAGCTCACTGCCTGAACAAAGAGATTTCTGTAGTAAATTATTGCAAAATTATATAGCAATGTGGGCAACAGGAGTATCTGCAGCAGCAAGCATCCTTTGAAATATTTTAGTATTTCGTGTCACTAAAAATTATGAGGTGGGCATGAAAACTGCATTTTATGTTTTTTTAAAATGAACAGCAAATTATTATTTATTCACTGAGCTTCTGCAGTTCCTATGCACTGCAAAACCACAGCCTTGTGCTTTTAATGCATCAAGGAAATGCAGGCAGAAAGGCCTGTGCTGGCCAGGGGGGCAGTGGGGCTTTGCTTCCCGCATTTCAGCTGGATTTAGCCAGATTTATTGGCTAAAAGTTAAAGCCAGAGCTGAAGTAGAAAGATGGCTCAGCAACTGAGAGTCATGAATTAAATACCCAGGTCATGTAACATTCCCTAAATCATATGTAGGAAATCAGAGTTTTGAGATTATTCAGCCTAAACACGTCTATAAATTGGTGCAGTGACTGTGAGGTTACCAGAGACCAGAAAAATTAGAGATGTATGGAATATAATTACCCATGGGAATCCTGCTGGAGACAAGTTTGTTTAGTTTTGTTATTGAAATGAACAAACTGCTTCCTTGTTCTATAAAGTTAGAAAGTAACTTTCTTTTTGTTACCTGGATACTGAGTTAGGGAGGGACTGTAATTCCAAATTCAGATTTGAAAAGTGAATTTAGGAGAGGTGAGACGGCGGTGAAGACTGAGGAGCATTCAGGTCCATGAGAAACCAAATGAAGCTTATAATCTGCTGTCAGGAGTTAACAGTGCGTGAAGGAACATCTCTGGGTCACCCTGCACTGCCCGTGCTCGTGGGGAAGGTCGGTGCTGCAGCTGGGGGATGGTTGGATGCATGCTTTCCTGTGACGAGATTTGTACAGAACCTGTGGAGAATCCCCATCCTTGGAGGCCCCTTTTCCAGGCCACAGTACCACTAACCTGAGTCACATTTCTCTATCAACCTTGTTTTTCTCATCTAGGAAACATCCTCTGGTTGAGATGTCTGCTTCTCTGTCAGATTCAATTAAACCCGACCAAGAATTAATAAAAGTGTTGTTAATGAGTAACAGAGAGAACATTGTAATGTAAGTCTCATTTCCTTAGCAAGAGTAGCTCAATAATGGCTCAATCTTTGGTTACTTAAATTATCCAAATAAATAACATAACATAAGTACCAGGAGGCAAAATGGAAATAAGACTCTTGTTTCCCTGCACCCACCATGTGATGGATAGTGGTGGGTGTGGCAAAGTCATTTTCTGCAGTTGCATATTTTTATCCAAAGCGTTTATTATTCTTTTATACAGATTTCTTTGAGTGGCACTGCTTCTGTTTGACTCCATGGTGTCAGTTGTGGGTATATTAAAGTGTGTGAGAGATGCAAGGTGAAATGCCACAAGGATAAAGTACTGCCAATCCCAAACAGAGCAGGCAGGAGGGGAATCCTTCCTGCTGCACCCTTCAAACTCTTGAAACAAACCATCTGCCCAGCTGTGCAGGAGCTGGGACTCTGCATTGTGCAGGCAGAGTAATTCTGGCTGCTCAGCAGCAGCATCAGCCCCCTCTGGGGCAGACACGAGGCTCTGCTCCCCACCAAATCCTTTCTCCACGTGTAAGTTTTGTTTCAGGTCGTAGATTTGTCCCATATCAGCAGTCAATCTTCCGCTGCTGACATTTCATAAATGCAGTGCAGGTCAGTTCCACAGTTATTACCTTGTGGGCTTCCCTTTAAAATAGCTTTTGTAGTCCTGTCTAATACAAATAGCTATTTTTAAAGCAGTGACAGATATCAGGTATAAAAGCTGGCAAGAAATAAATGCCTGTTTTTCCAAGTCTTAGGGCTGTGGTTTATTTTGGTTTTTTTTCCCCTTTGTAGCATCTTCTACTGCAGCTATGGCAGCAGCATCTCTCAATCTTTGGATCCCTGCTGTCAGAATAATCATGAATATTAGTCACACCAAGTGTTTCCAACAAAACATAAAACTGAACTTAAACTAGATCTTTTTCACTTCATTCATTGTTCTCCAGTCAGGTAAAGTGCAGTGAATGTCCTCTTGTGTTTATCATTGCACACTGAAACTTAGCAACTTGAATTTTGTATTGAGGATCATGCCTGTTAAAACATACTTTAGTTCAAAGGACCCTAAGGTGATTCCTGATTCCTATTTTCTTTTTTTCTTGTTTGTGTCTGCATACTGTTTCCTCAGTTTTTCCATTGAAACTATAGAAATAGCAATACTGTGAGAAAACTGGGGGGAAATGTTTCATTTACCAACATCTGGAAAGATCTCCAACTCAATGCAAATCACAGCAGCTAAAAATGCAGCCAGCAGGAAGCCATTAATTAAAACATCCTTCTGCAATCCAGAGTCAGTTATAGAATGCTTTTTAATGTAGATGATGACTGGGAACAATACAGATTTTATTACTCTTTCTATAAATTAGAAAATGAAACTGTTCTGAATTGCTTTATTTAAATGTCAGGCTGACCAGAACAGCTTGCTTTCTGCCCACAATGTCAAATGGATGTAATTTGGTTCCCTCTGAGCCCCTGCACTTGGGCAGGAGGGTGATTGGTTTAAGGCACTGCTGTATTTTGATGTATCTTCATGTCTTAGTAAGGAAAAGGACTAGAAAGTAATCTTGGCTGCATCTTACAGATCTCAAATTCTTCCTGATGTTAAATATCTCTGGCCCATGACACGTGTATCTGCATTTTAACCTTGTTAATGAGAGAGAGCATTGTCAAGCAGGGAGAATGGGAGGCTGGGCCCAGGCTCCCCAGTCTGCTGGAAGCAGAGCAGGGGGAGCCTGGCCAGAGCTCTCCAGTGCTTCTGTCATTGTTCCCTCTGTAGGAGTGCTGCATTTCTGAGCTTCTTTCCCTTCTATGGAATATTACCCTGCACTGATGCTAAAAGAAAATGCTCAGTAGATTTCTGTACTAGTTAACTGGATTAGTAGAATGCCCTTCTAGTTAAGGAATCCATCATCACAAAGGAAACCTTCTATCCATTGCAATGCATTCAGAATTGAACACCTTGAATACGCCTCAGATTGAAAAATTCATATTTTCTCATGAAGAGTTGCAAAATAAGACTCAGGGGTTTTATATTGTTATTTTTACTATTATTATTACTCGTGTGTGTGCAACTCTCTCAAGATAATTAACCCAGAAAAAGAATAGCTGTCAGTCTGAGAAATTAAATTGTCTGTAGATGATGCACCTGACAAGTGTATGGACTCTGCCACAACAGGCTGATGGTGGGGAGGTTTCACACTCTGCCCAAGGCAGAGTGACCTGTGCTGCACAGGCTGCATTTAACAATGGATTGTCTCTGCATACTTTATTTTTATTAGCTGGTAATTGAACATACCACTTGCAACCTAATGACTTCATATCTTTTACACAGACGCTACTGATGCAGAAAATTTAATAAATTAAAAATATTCAGTGCATTTAAAAAATATTCTTTCTAGTGCTCCTTAAGAATGAGGAAGAGCAGAGTTAGATGATCTGCCACCTTTCCACAGCCCAGCTCTGTGACCCACGCAGCATTTTTCAGAAAGTTTCACCTTTGGTCTCTGGGACAAATTTTTTTCTTCTATATTGTTTTCTCTTATATTTTACTAGATGTCTTGACTGTGCTCGAAGTCATGCTGTTTCTAGATCTAATGACCTGTTACCTTCTGTAATTTAGCACCTGCTTTTCTGACATGTCCATCCTGTACATGGTAGAAGGTACTAAGGTAGCAGCTGGGTGGGAGAACCTGCACATCCCTTGGGTTTGAGTGATTCTTAGAAACGTGCACAATTAAAGAACAATATGAGTCCTAGTTAGGAATTTAACAAAGGATGGCTAAATTATTCACACAGACCCGTTTTTAGTTCAGGTAGAAACTTTTGTCTGTGGTAAGTTGCCTCCAGCCTCTTAAAAGAGATGTTAGTAATTCCATGGAGCTAAGCTGCTCACAGCTGTTCAAAGTCTCTAATAGGGACAGGGATTTGGATTTGTTCTGTAGTCTGTAGAGATGAAATGAAAACACATTTCATTTAAAATGCAAATGTGGGAAGATGCAGGAAAGGACTTTGCATAAACTAATTCAAACCTGATCAGATTTTGTCTTTGTTTCTTTTTTTATCTGTGTTAATATCCACGTTGGATTCCTTTTGAGTTACTGTAGGGTACAAAAAAATTTACTGAGTAAAAGGGAAAAAAGTGTAAACCTGTTAATTTCTTGACAAAGAGAAATTTTGAGGGGCCTACAAGTTCTCATCCATCAAAAGGGGTGAGTGGGGTGTGTGAACCACAAACCTGATTGTCAGCTCGCACCAATACAGGCTGACCTGCTGATCACACAAATGCAGATACTTGGAAATCAGACTGCATTTCCCAGAGCAGCTGAGATAATCTGAGAAGAAACTCCCTTGGTCCTATTAAAGCATGAGTTACCTGATGGCAGTGACCAGGCACTTCTCAATGCTCTTTTCAGTTCCTCTTGTATACCCTGAAACTTATTGAGAGAGAACTGGGACAGTTTTAGGGGTTACAAGTGTAAAAGTCCAAAATGCTATTCCAGTTACTCTTTCTGTTGTCAGACAGAAAAGTCAGCCATGAATGACCATTAAGGTAAAATCTCACTTTATGTGTGGTATACACATTAGTCTGAGCCCTTATGAAGCCTGTGTTGCTAAGTGAAAGCTAAGAATTTAAACTCCAGTTCTTTATAATGCAAATAAATCTACTACATCAGAGAATTTATTTTCCCTGAGTCAACTGATAAGAGGAAACCTACAACTCCCCCCATGGTTAATAGGGCAAGCTGCAAATGAAGAAGCTAATGATTTAAATTTTATTTAATTGAAGATGATGCTACTGGGCTCCACTGTTCTCAATACATATTTCAGCTGTTCTGTATTGTTTCAGGTTTCCTTGCTTTAAATAATGTCAGAATATTAGTTCTGAACTTTTCTAAATCCAGATATTTAAGTGGGAATTAGGACTCATACAGTAAGGTCTGAAATATCTTTTGTTTTCAGGAGAAACTAGTCTAATGTTATTAGAAATTGTGTTTTAGCAAGTTATATTATTGAGCAACTACTCCTATGAGAAAAATAAATCTCTATTACTCAGAGAGTAATTAGATATATATTCTCTATTGCAATAATAAACCTTTCACGTGGATGCTGTGAACTTTGGGAGCTGCCCTAGCCCGGAATGCCCAGCAGGTTGATAAGGGATGGGCAGGCACAGCCTCCGTCCCCAGCAGAGCAGCCTCAAACCTCCAGTGCTCATTTGGGTTTCACTTCAGCAGTCAGGGCTCATGTCTGGTTTGCAATGCAAATTCTGACATTTCCTTCTGTTATTGCTTTTTGTTGCTGTGCAGTTTATGACTTTCCCCCCTGCACTGAGGGGAAGATTTGGGAACTTTTAAGCAGCATCTTGAGAGAGGCTCAGGTGGGAAGGGCTCCTGCCCAGCAGCCCCTGGGGGTAATGGCCACACAAGTTCCAAGACTTTTGGGTTTGAGTCTTACCTGGAATTCCAAAAAAGCAGCAGCTCAGAGTTTTTCGTGTTTCTGGCTACTGTGGGGCCCAGAGTTTCCAAGGTTTTGTGTCTCTGAGACTCCTTGGAAAGGGACAAGAGTCAGTGTTGAGCAATGTTGTGCCACATTCTGGGCTGAGCTGATTGAGGAATGAACATTTTCTGCTGATTTCCAGCTCTGCTGAGAGTTGAGATATTCCAGTTGAAAGTTGTTGAAAGTTTTCACTCATATAAAAGTAGTAAAAATGAGGAAGAAATTCAAAGATATCCTTTGCATTTGAAAGTCCAAGTTTCACCCAGATCTCAGCCAGAAAATAAACCTGTCACAACCAACCTTAAAACATTGATTTTATGAAAACTCCACGGGAATCCACAGAAAAATGGAAGATAAAATCAGAACTAACAGCATTGTACAATAATTGAACTCTGTAAGATACATTTCTTGTTAGATGTTGTACATGTGTAGTTAATAGTCTGAAACCTCATGAATATTAATCCTGAGACATCAAAGTAAGACTACACTGTGTAACAGCAAGCTAATCTCCAAATTCAATAAACACAGTATACTTTTAATTTAGATAATGAAAGGCTTAGGGTTCTAACTAAAATAACTCTTTCATAGTGGTGAAAGGACTGATAGTTTGATTTCCTCTGCTGCAGCACCCAGTTCTAAAAGCTCTGAATCTTCTAGCATCTATTTCATAACAGGTCACTGATGTTCTAAGCTGATATTTTAGGGTACCACTATCAGATTTATCACTTCTGGCACATCTTACTTAAAGGGGACAGCTTGAAACTGCCATGTCCTGAGCCATGTTAGAAAACCTGAGTGCTTTACAGCCTTGCACTGGGAACTGAGTCCCCAGCCTGGGACCTTTAACAAGGCCAGTTTGTCACCATTCAGAGTCACCTAAAGATGCTTCCAACTTTGCTTTTTGGAGGTCTTCTCACTGCACACTGGGAAGCTGAGTGCCACTTTGCTTTGGCAGCTTCTCAAACCTGTGCTGGTTTTGTCAGTGTTTTGCTCTGAGCTTGGTGTCCTCCCAGAGGTCTTGGACTTCTCCAGGTCAAAAACCAGACCAATATCCCAGGCCAGTGCTAGAGGAGCCCTGGATTTTGTTGCTGTAAGTAGCTTAAGTAACCAAGAAAACAAAACTCACAAAAAGTAAATCAAGTACTTCAGCAAAGCATTCCAGGAGCTGAGTTTATATTTGATAGGGTTAAGATGCTGCAGTCAGGCATTCTCTTCCAAATGACATATGGGGGTGGCATGGGGTGTGATTTTGTTGTTTTAAAAGTACAATCACAGCACACTAGCAAAAAACCTGAAATTATACGTGAGTAAGAAAAAGGGTGTTAAGAGAGAGGAACAGCAATCCCCTGGAAACTCATAAAATATGGTTTTTTTTCCTTTAAAAGGGTATGAATTTAAAAAATATCTCTAAGTGTAGAATAAAATTGGACTGAAATAGCTTGAAGGCACTGCACAAGTGGCTGCAAGTAAAGATTTTAATAATGGTCTCTGTAGACAAAGCAGTACATCACAGCTATTGACTAACTCAGTTTTTAGAATGGGAACTAAAAGTAAATTCAACACAGTGCTCTGATGCACAGTCTAATGAACTGCTAAAGTAATTAAATGTGTGAGAGATGTATGGAGAGTGTATTTGTGAAAGAGTTAAACAATTTTCTACCCTTTTCCAACAAGTTAGGCAGAAGAAGGTTGGCCTTACTGCCTGTTAGTATCAGTTGACTTAATTTCAGCAGCTTGTGAATGGCAATAGAACTGCTATTACTTAACTTTAAGCAAAAATCTGACCTCTGTTATCCTGTTTATAAAGTGGTAAGAGTAATTTCAGGGTGTAATTCTGCAGGATGCTGCCAGTTTTCACTCAAAGAGCCTTCAAAATAAAAGAAGTGGAATAGATGCTTTATTCAACATTAAAGAAATTACACAATTTCTGTGTGCAAAGGTCCCACAAATATGCCAAGAAAGCACTGCCTCATTACTTCATGATTGTCTGTTCCTTTCTAAATGGCTTCATGTAAAGTAAATGATCTCCAGAAAACAACAGTCAGGGAGAAGGAGAGACCCTCTCATCTTTTTTATGGCTGAAATTGCAGTTGAAGTGGCAAAGTTACATCTGACAGTGCAGATACTCAAATGGTTCCCAGGCTTTGAAAGCAAATGTGCATTTTTTGGTTATTGAGTTATAATGTGCTACTGGAATTTTGCAAGTGGTGTCTTACAAAATTCCCTCTCAGTGTTTCAGGGGGGAAGGGCAGCTGGTGAAGGATTTTGTGATGAATTAGTGAAGGATCTGAGCACTGCCAGGTGCTGCTGAGCACCTTCTGCTTTACTGCTCTCCAAGGCAGGCAAACATTTCTGCTACCTCCCAAGATCAAATTTAATTTAATCTCTTTTTAACTTCTTATACTGTGACAGGATTAAGGAATGCCAGGACATGGTTTATTACACAGTTGACTCCTAAATAACAGATGTTCCATGATGATAACAAAGCCTGCCTATTATAAATTGTCTGACTATTAACATCTTTATAAACCTTTACAATTATGCAATGTCACTGGTTATTGTCTCTGAAATGTCTTTAGCTGAGAAGCTCTGTATGCAAGAAAAAGGAGGCAGGGCAGGGGTGAATTGCAGTCTCAGAGCTTTCAGCTTTTCTGCATAACAGGACAGCACTTGTTCCCCAGCATCACCCCACTGCAATAATTTTGTTCTTCTTATAGAACAAAAAGACGAGTTTCTAAAGCCAACATTATCTCTTTTTATTTCTCTGTCTCTTTTTGCTACTGTGAAATCTACTTTTATCTGAGCCTAAAACAAATTGAAGGGAGAGCCAACAGAAAACTATTTTGGAGCTCATAACCCAAGTTGTATCATGAAAAATAATTTGTAGGCAGCAAACCATTAACCTTGAACAGGGGAAGGTCATCAAACTGGCAGCATTTTATTAAAAAGCTGTGTGGGAAGAGGAGAACAATATCTCAAACTCATCACAAACATCCAAAATGCCATGACCACTTTATAACTCAGTAAGCAGAGCTTTAAAAATTCACCTTATGAAATAAATTAGATTGAGTAATATGGGAACATCCAAAGACAAAGGAAACCACTGCTAACAGTATTTTAAATCCTTGTGTGCATGTAAACAAGGCTGTGTGTAAATAATTTTAACTAATTAAGAATAGAGCAGACAGGTAAAGCTGCTTTACTGCTGGCAGAAAGGCTCTTGCCAGTTTTCTTTTGATTACTGTCACCTTGCTCCTGGCTCTACAGGAATTTGACTTTTTATAATGATCTGTTTACAGTCATTTAATGTAAAACTTCCCTGAGTCCTACTCATCCCTGTAGCTCTTAAAGACCTAAAATTTGTGTATTCTACTGAATTATATCATTGGCTTCTCAGCATTTGGGCATCTGTTAGATCACTGCACGGGACAGGAACTCCAGAGTGTTTGTAAATCCTCTGTTGGAGAGGCCAAATATTTCACTTAATTGTCTTTTCTATTTAGGTAGTTCATAAATTGGTACTAATTTTGCTTTCTGGTTAGAGACAGTGGATAGAGGATTACAATGTGAAAGTACAAACTCTTTTGGAGATACTCAGCTTTGAGAAATGCAGGACACTGGCAGTATCTTTTGTTTTCTCTCTTTCTGAAGCACAGAAGGTATTTTGAGTGTTTTGGTCCTTTGTAAGTGCTCCAGTGCCATGGGCTTTCCTGTGGCTTGAGCTCTATGTCAGGCACTGCCTGGATGTAATGTCATTTACAGGAACCACTGTGATGGCAGAGCTTGGGCACACTGGTGTCTTCATCCACATGTGATTTGAACCAATTAACAAGGTAGCTGATGAATGCCACCTTTTCACACAACAATGTTTCCAAGCAGAAAGGAACCAAACCACAGAAGTGTGAACAGACTGATGGCTGCCATCAATCTCCATTTATTGTGGGTGACAAGAGCACTGCAAAGCGAGGGCAGTGACACTATCCCAGTGCAGATTACAGACACAGCTACTGTTTAGAAAGTCACCTTTTCTCTTAACTACCTCAGTTGATTGCTCATTAAGTATTCAGTGCTTCCTCCTCTTTCTAAACAGGTGAAAATCTCCATATTCCATAGTGTATAGTCCTGAGGTAGCAATCATTGGTACAGTCATGCTCTAGCTGCTAAATACATAAACCTGGGGGAAAAAAAACGTTATTTACTGTCCCATCTATCCTGAGCAGATACACCCCCCAAATCCCATAAATGAGCCTGTGACAGGCAATATGTGTGTATTGCATAGGGGTCAGCACCAATAACAGCTTCAAATACTGTGGCAGCTGCTGCTCTTTAGCAGAGAACATCAGCATATGCACCTCATTTTTTATCATCTGCTGGGGAATAAATTATTTCATTATGCTATATCATTAATAACCATGCAAAAAATAATTGCACTGGTTGATGGTTGATTGAAAATGGATAAATGTTCATCACATACAAGCTGCAGAAAATGAACATCGGGGAGATCTGAGTTAGAGCAAGTTTCAGCTCTCTATCTAAACCAATGTAACTAAATGTGTGCATAATTATAGAGTATTTTCATAATAACCAGGGCAGATTAATATTTTTCAGTGGTTTATGAATCATGCACATACATCTAGCCATAATCTCAGTGTGCTGATTTAAACATAATACGGTTCTCATTCTCAAAGGGGAAAAGCGTGGGCTCAACAGACAAATGATTATTGCATATCAACTTCTACATCATTTCCTCACTTTTTTCTGAGGCAAAGAAAGAGGGAAATGATCCATTGAAACTTTTCCAAGCCCTGAATCCTGGAGGCTGCACTCTGGGGCAGGGAGCTCCTTTGACGGATGTGGCAGAGCTGCTGCTGTGCAGTTGGTGCCAGTGAGGATGCTCCAGACACCACAAAAGCTTTGGGATAGAGGGAAAAGCAGAATTCCACAAAATGAGAGAGGCTGTGGGGCTGAGGGTCCAGCCCAGAGGCTGTGCAGCAGCAGCAGCAGCCATGGACGTGCCACCCATGACACGTGGGGAAACCACAGACAGGAGCAGCACGCTCCCCTGGCTCCCCTGCTGGAGTTTTCCAGAAACAAAATGAGGTTTCTCGGGCTTTCAGCTGCTTGTCAGACTGAAATTGTCTGGTTTTTTTTCCTATTGTTTCTTGACAGAGCCATTGTCGTCTCAAAATTATATTGCAAATAAGATTTTGGGAGTTTTAAAAGAGTCTTCTTCAGCTATTCTTAAATTTAAAACACTGATGAGTTCTTGGTTTATGTCTGTCTTTTTTTCTTTTTCTTTTACTGTCAACTATCTCATTTCTGTTTGTAATTTCACAGATGCTCTCAATTGCCTCTTGTGTTGTCTGCTCTGCAGGCTTGGGCTTCTGAAAATGGTTTTTTCAGAATCCCTACCTCCTTCAGAATAACATTCTTTTCCTTTCACCTGCTGTCTCTTGTTGTTTTCCGTGTTTTAAGAACATCTGTTGGTTCAGAAAAAGATTTGGAAATAGCTATTACCACATAATTTACTGAAATTAATTTAGATTAAAAAAGGAGAAATACACAGGCCTGCATTAAGAGATTAAGGAAATAAATTTCAATCCTTTTAAGCTGAAGTGACACACTGTTTAAAACTATTTCAGTATTGCATACATTGCTTTGAAAGACTCTTGTAATGTGTCTATATAGTAGTAAAACAGGATATTTAATTTAAAAAATATTCCTATAATTTGATAGAACTACACATTTCTTCTCACTGGTTTGAATGCTCCTTGATAATGTGGCTTGATTTCTGGGCTGAAATAAATTCCAAATATTTGATAAATTTATTTGGACATTTTACATCACTTCAAATTCCAAGTCTTGTGTTACATGTGTAAAGCAATTTGTGAGCTGTTTTCTGGCTTTTTTTAATCCTAAACAACATTCCACTTTTCTTTTTTCTTAATTGCTTGAAATGAAAAATTCAGCAGCTGGGATGAAGTGAACTGCAAAGTAGATCCCAGGCTTTTCTTCTTCCATCTGCATGTAGAGCTGGTCTCACAAAAATGAGGTATCTGTCTCTGAAGACTGTCCCAGTGGCCAAAAAAGTTAATAAATATTGAGAAAGAAGGGAGGTTTGGTGACACGACTGCTGGTGCCAAAACTGGATTTATTCCCAAGCAGAGTGACACTAGTGCATCTCTCAGAACATTAAGTCAGCCCAAGCTCATTCTCAGAGTTGCAGTCCCCAGTTCCAGGAGCAGGACATGTGGGGGTTTCTTTGCCTGTTTGTTTGCTTTGTGTCCTGGTATACCCCAACCTTCAGGAAAATTTCTAATAAAGTGATGGACATTTTAAAAAAAGCTGAGATTATAATTGAGATCAAGGGAGTGTGACTAGCAGGATTACGCCTCATTAAATATTACCTTGGACACTTTAATTTAATGAGTATAAAATTCTATCAAAATGTCATTTCTGTCTTGCTGGGAAGGTGGTGAAAAGCAATGAAAGTGAGGGTTCAAGATTCACAGGAGAAGAGAATTTTTGCTGATTACAAACACGACAGATCAAATATTAATCAGTGCAGTGTGAGACAGTTCTCCTGGAATTGACTCTGTCCACAGGAGAACTTAAACCTGCAGCTTTCAGGATAATGAGCTTTTCATGGCCCAGACAAGTGGAGCCAGCAGTAGAGAGTTCTCTCCTCCCCTGGCTGCAGGTGATGGTGCCTGTCCCTTCCTTGTGCTGGGCTTTGGGCAGAGCCTGCCCAGCCTGGGCTCCTGCTGGCTCACAGGGATGGGCTCACGGTCTGAGCAGGAATTCCTGCTGCTGCAGCTTCCACTGACACTGGGGCACTAGTCAAACCAGCTGAAAACTCAAATTCTCTACCAACATCAGCCTCAGAGGCCACGTTTACCTGATGATAGGAAAAATCTCATCGTGTTCTTTTCTTCTGTAGATGTGATCTGAAATATTTGCGTTGTGGGCTGTCCCTAATGTCCTGCTCCCAGTTTCCTTCTCTTGCTTAAGGGATATATATTTTGCTTACTGAAAGTTTTTCCTTGTTCATTTTCAGCCTTTTATAAAGTTGGTGTAAGTGTTAAAAATTCAGAGGAGAACTTAGTTGTTTAATGTTTAAAGTAAGTGCTTAATACTTAAGATTCTTGCTCCTGATTGTTATCCTTCATTAAATTGTGTCAGGAGCTATTTACTTATGGTTTAAAGTATTTTATAATGACACTGTGTAGATATAAATGCTGAGAAAAGGTTAAGTCTGCAAAAAGAGAAGATAAGAGGAGAGCAGAGAAGTATGAGAGGTGCAAAAAAAAAGAGGCAGGGAAATGAATGGAGATCTCTTTTCTCCTTTAAAGAGCTTTTCTTAGATCAGATTGATTAGTGCTCAGTCTCTGAAAGTCTAAAACTTTGTGAAAGGGTAACCTGCTTTCCCATGAGAAATTTTTTTTTTCTCTGTTATGGAGAGCTTTGCCGTTGTGGGCTTTGTGTCACTGCATTTTCAATCTGATCCTTCCAAAAGCAAAACCATCAGTGGGGTTGCTGAATGGCTTTAACCTTTAACAGAATTCAAAAATCTGCTCCATTCCTCAGGCCAGTGACTGCATTTTCCACACAAAGACCAGCACAAGTGTCAGGGAATGCATTCCTCCCAGTTCTGGATTTGTGATGCAGATTTCTTGACGACACTGAAATGTCAGAGATTATTCCAGTTGTGCAACAGAGCTGGAATAAATGTGTTTGAGAGGCTGCTCTTTAAAGCTGATGCTCAGTTGCTGTCTGACTTCCTGAGCTGAGGTGCTGCTGGTCAGTATTTGCTAAATGTCGGGAGTTCTGGCAATCAAATTGTAAAGCATGGCTCTAAATACTTATCATTTTTAGGACAGTCTCCACAGTTGAAATACTTTTGTGTTTAATAACAAGATGAAATCGATTAAAAACCTAGGTTTAATGTCCCAGTGTGAAAAAAAAAATTAACCTTAAATAGAAATTCTCTGGTGTATAGATTTTTATGTCATTTTATCTGCCTTTCAGACAAATGTGTGTTCATCAAAGCAGTGCTGGAAGGCAAAAACATTTTGAAGTGATTTATTTTAGTTTTGATAAGTTCTATAATGGAAGTTATAGTTGATGTTTCATATGAATTATAAACAGTGATGGAGAAGATGTACTGCTGACTACACCTGCTGACAGACTCAAACCTACACCTGCAGTAAATACATCTTTTCCTACTCCACAAATAATACCTAGATATTCTCAGCCCCTTTAATCCCCCTGGGCTGGGGCCAAGGCCATTAGTGCTGTTCCCTGAGAGGGGAATTATTCAGAGCAGCAGCTGAGGCAGCCCTGGAGCTCCTGAAGCCCCAGCCCAGGTGTTCTGCAGGTTCTGCTCCCAGCCCAGGTGTTCTGCATGGTTCTGTTCCCAGCCCAGGTGTTCTGCACGGTTCTGCTCCCAGCCCAGGTGTTCTGCACGGTCCTGCTCCCAGCCCAGGTGTTCTGCAGGTTCTGCTCCCAGCCCAGATGTTCTGCAGATCCTGCTCCCAGCCCAGGTGTGTTGGTCCCTCAGCAGTGGGATGGCTCTGCCTCCCCCGGGCTGCTGCATTATTTAATTGTTTCTCCTCGTAATCTGAAATGAACAAAGCAGCTTGATTGTACTTTTCATAAGGAGTGTTGCCTTGGTCAGATGTTTCCTCTCTTCCCCAGTAAGTTCTTTGTTAAATGCCATCCCTTACAGAGGTGTGATGGCTGCCAGAGGACAGTCACTAAAATCCCGTGGTGTGTCCCAGGACACAGCCCCACCTCCTGTGAGCCCTGTGTGCAGGTTGGGGAATCACAATTAAAAATGTGTTAAGGCTTTAGGGAGTGTCCACAGGTGGCTGACCTGACAATTGAACAGGTAATCCCTCTCTGGGGAATGAAAAGGAAATCCCTCTCTTCTCCCAACGCCCAGCCTGAACCTCCCCTCTCACAGCTCTGTGCTCTTCTCTCTCTGAGCCAAGTTATTCTTCTATTTGTGATAATAGAGGCTGACCTGATAAATCAGAAAAAAATGGATGTTTCTTGTCTAAACGTAATGACAGTTCTGAGTTTATGATCTGACCACTGGCTGAGTAGGTATCACCATGTACCTGCTGGTACCACCAGGTAACCTGAATAATTAATTCAATTACCATATGCATTAGCTCTTGGAAAATACAGCAGACAAGAACTTGAAAATCCCCTACCTTAACACTGATGTCCCAAGGCAAAGATAAGCTTAAGATTTGGCTACTGATTTCCCATTCTGTTATACATTTCAGAATAATTCCTAATCAATGCTGAAAAGTATCCAAAAATAGATTTTCTGTAACCTTGTAGCTTGGTTAGATGGAAATTAATAGGAACAAAAGAATTGGTGTATCGGATAAGATGAGACCCATTTATCTTGATGCTGACAGGTTAATATCAGCTATTTCAGAGAATAACTTTGCAAAGCTAACTTTATTTAAGCATGCTAGAAGATAATAGTTTCCTCAGGAGGGAACTGTTCTGTTTCCTAGCACAGAACATCTGAGGAAATGTGGCTATAAGACCACACAAATTTTCCATGCTGCTGGAATTCTTTGGACAGAACTGACAACCTTCCCTCCTTCGTGCCACTCATGTCTTGTTCCTTCCTTCTGCTTCTACTTTTTTGTTTTTTTAAAATTTATTTTTTGTAAGAGCAACATAAGGATAGTAAGCCATGCATTTCCAGAACTGTGCATGCAATTTGCAAACAAAGCTCTGCTTCATCTTCCCCCTGTGTGGGAGCTGCATGTTTTGTCTTTGCAGGGCAAAGGAAAAAAAAACCACAGACACGGGATAATTACAGAATCATCCAAATGCTGATCATGCCATAAGGAGCCACGTTTCCATCTCCTGCTTTGCTTAATAAAGCAACGACAGGACATTGCTGTCAGCATTATCTCCACAGCACCTTTTGAAATGAAAGTTGTGTGGAATGTATTCTCCGTACAGCAGTTTGTTCCTCAGCTGCAAGTGCAAACTGAGGTGTCAGGAGGAGGCATTTCAGCTCTGCACAGGGTGCTGGCAGCCTGAGGGGTCCCTGTCCTGCGGGGAGCTCTGGGTGCTGGCACTGCCCAGCTGGGGAGGCACCACTGACCTGTGCAAGGCACTTCACAGAGCATTGGTGATTTCCTGATCCCCCGATTCAGCCAGAGATGCAGCACAGCTCGGACGGTGTCCAAACTGACTCCTGTGAGAGTCTGCAGTGCTGCACAGAGGGAAAAATGTGAACCTAGCTACCCTCTCCAGCCTACATGAATAACCATGATTTAGATAGTTTTAATGTTGAAATTTGTGCTAAGAGTCATCACAATTCCTAGTTTGCTGAAGTTACCTCTCCAAAATTATTTTTTTAAAAAGAAGCTGACTGACAGAGAATGCTTCAGACATTTTTATGATGAAAAATCCTATTTTAAGGATACTGTATAAAAATGTGTATGAAGAAGAGATCAGGATTGCTTAAACCCCCATTCTCTAACCAGATAACCTGTTTGATGTAACATGAAGATTATCCTGCTGTAAGTTGACCATTTAAAAAGAAATACACTGCTCAGAATATTATTATTATTATTATTACTGAAATAGAAACGATATTCTGCTTTATTTCAGCATTGCAGATATAGCAGCTTTATAAGGAGGTGTAATTGTTGGAGGCATATAAATTGGAGTCCTTTGGATTAAATGGGAGTGGGGTCTTGCACTTCTTATTCTTACATATCTGCACCTTATTTAGGTGGGATGGGACTGGGAGAAATGCATGTCTGTGTGTGGTGGAATTGTAGTCTCCAGAACACAGTTAATTAAAATAACACATGATGGAGTTTCATGGGGGATATGCTGTTTTGCTGAAACAGAAAGGATTTTGCAGAAGTCTGTTCAGGTGAATGAGCTGCTGATGGCAGGTGGAGTGTCAGGGGTGCAGGGCTGAGGAGAGCAGAACTCCTTCTCCAGCCTCTCCTAGGGCCCAGAGCGCTCCAGGGAATTGGGGAAATTGTGGAAATGGGGTCAGGGTCCTGCCCTGCTTCATTCTCAGTCACTCTGCAGAGCTCCTCCTGCTGGGGCACCTCACCAGGGGGCTGGGACCTGGTGTCTGCTGCCCCCTGAGCCAGAGCAGCTGGGGACACAGCTCGTGGTCAGGGGAGAGTAAATGAAAATCAACATCTGCAATAATTTTCACCTATCAGTCAACACTAAATTAACCTTATGTTAACACAAATTGTCCTTTTTTCCCTACTGTGATTTAAGAGACTTTCAACATTGGAGAATGTTTTTAAGTGTGAACTCTGCTAATGGTTCTAGTTGTGAAATAGTTTCCACTTAATGCTAGACCCAGCCCATTCTTACCAAGGTTAAAATACTTCACTGAAATCGAAGTTATTTCCTCTCTAGGTGAAATTTGAGCAGATGCAGAGTCCCTGTCAGTTCCAACAGACAAGAGGCTTTTGTGCATCATCCTGGTTTCATCAGGCATGAACAATTCCCATTGAAGTCGAAAGGATTTCACCCCTGGTGTCTTTGGATGTGCTGGGACTTCTGTGATCTAAAAATACCCTTTTGCTCTGCACAATTGACAAGGTGTTCTGAGCAGATCAGAATTGGCAGCCATCAGTGTCATTTGCCACAGCTTTGCAGGTGACAAAATTGAGGCACAGAGAGGTTAAGACACCTGATGCTGATGTGAGAGATAATCCAGAGGTGAAATTACTGCTCCTCTGAATGGGAACATCTCCTGATGGCAGCTGAGCTGACAGTGTCACTGCAGGCTGTGACCTTGGAGCTCATTTTTGACATTTTTGTAGCCTCTGCAAATGGAGAAGAAAGAAGAAATCACTTAATAACCTGAATTACAAAAGTTACACGGCTCTTCTCCCTCTACAAGAAAAGAGAGAGCTGCTTTTTGCTATTAGGTGGTAAAAACAATGCTTTTTAAAAAAACCCAATGCTGCGGATTTGTGGTTTTTAGGGACACAAGGTCAATAATAATACTGCACTTTAAATCCTTTAGAGGGTCATTAAGAACAGTGAAATAATCCAACTGGAAATGATGCTCAAGAAATATAAGCCATATTTTGACATGACTTTCCCCTCTGTGTAGATACACATTTGTTTTCAGGTGGGGCTGCCCAATGTCTTTGATAGAGGCAAAACTTTCCATTTCCATGCCTGAATTCTTTAGTGCTTCAGCAGCTTGACTCCAGCTATCATTTACACTGATGTATATTGGATAGCAAAAATATCCATTACTGGAGGGGGTGGCTCTCTCCATTTCCAGCTGAAAGGAAATGCATGTGTAAAACAGTGATGAAATATTTCTGCCTTTCTCTCCTGTGCTTCACGCTGGAAGCCTCAGACACTCTGACAGATGATGAAGAACCTCTCTCTTGTTGTTGCCCAAAGTCATACTGTCAGTTTTGTCAGCACTCCTCAGTGCTGAGCTCTGTATCCTTGGTCAGTGATTTTTCCTGCCTCAGACCCTTCAGAGGGAAATGGAATTGCAGCCCCCACAGCTTTTATTTGTAACCTGTGCTCTGCTGGTTTGAGTGATGGGTCTGGGCCATCCTGCTGGTAGAAATGTGAACACTCAGACCACAGCTCTGCTCAGTGATGGATTGCAGTCAGTAATTCAAGGGAATTCGAGGCCAGGATGGAATTGAGGAACATGGCTTTCCCTCTTTTCCCTCTTTTTTGTGTCTGTGTATGGAACAGGCAGCTGATATTCAAACCTTCCTCTGCTTAAAGGGAAGGACACAGGAAATGTTTCCAGAGATTCTGCTCCTGTCTCTACCAAGCTTTGCCAGGGGTTAGGGTGCTGTAGAATGCTTTTGCTCATAAAGCAGGTATTCATCCAAAGCTGCCAAAAAAACCTGTTGCAAACAGGAATTGAATTTTATTGTGGTGTTGGGATAGTATTATTAAACTTGATGTATTATTGCTGATGAAAAACCTCAGGCAGAGAATGTATTAATTTTTCCAGTTCCTCTATTTTGAGATCTAGATCCATAAATATTACATAAATCTGTGGCCACTGTTCTTCTCCTCAAGCCATTTCTTTTTTTTTTTTTCCAAACGTGTCATTTCTTTAAAGGTTATTAGGATAACATCACAAAAGAAACCCCGTAGCCTTAGGAAATATAATTGAAATGATTTCTAAATTGTTCTGACCTTGTGACTGCAGTTTCTGCTGATAGCTGTTTTTCTGAAGATCTCCAGTGAAATATCACTCTCATGCTGTTAAAGAAACCTCAGTTATTTCTAACAATGGGTGGAGAAGTAAGGCACAAGGACTTTTTTGATGCTTCCTAGCACCCTGCACAGAAATTCTGAAGTGGGCAGTGGGACATTGCTCAGCAGGAATTGGGCACTTGGCTGCAAATTCCCAAAGTTCTGCTGCTGGGGAGGGAGTGGATATGGAACATTGGCGTGGAGGTTCAGCAGGCACCACTGCCCCTGCAGGCACACAGTGCAATTTGGAAATGCTGCAGCGGGTTAATCCAGGGAACAGGGTGGGAAAGCTTTGGGAGCTGCTCTTGGAGCTGATGCCCCTCTGCCCTCAGGAAGGTGCCTTCCTGATCTGCACCACTGCTACCCAAAATCCAGTTTTGAATTTAATTTCTCTCAGTCTCTGCAGTAAGTTCCTGATTTTTGAGTTGGGTAAGGCAGAAATTCTTTTACAACTTGGACAAAGCTTCCACTGAGTTTTCAGCATTATGACTGAATGTCATTTTCCACATGAACATTAGTCAGAACTTGATAAAGAGTAAGATCACTGGTCACTTCTGAAACTTCAGTTTGTGGGATGGATTTCCTAATAGGAGTGGAAGAGGTTGTTTCGCAGTTCAGTTTGATGACATTTTTGGTAATTAGTGTGATGTGTGTGTGGAGGGGGGCAGTGGAGTCACAAATGCCCAAGGCTACCGAGTTAATCCCTTGACTGATAAAACACCAGAGCACAGAAGCCATTTTTAAAAAAATGAATAAGAATCGATACTGCTGACTGCCTGTAAATTGCTCTTGCACAATCCAAGTGATTAATTGCTAATTAGTATGTGCTAGAACTTGGCTTGGAACCCCAGGTGAGCACACAGGAGGTTCTTCTGTGTCCATCATTGCTGTAAGAGTGAATATTTTCCCTGTATGACTGTAAAAAATTGTCTCCTTTTCCTTACTTTTTAGAAAAATTTAAAATTCTTTTGTTTACCTGTGGGAAGTAACCCTGAGCTTTTTTTTCATGACATGCATTGGAATACTTTTCCTTTCCAATAAATTCTGGTTTACAATTCACAGTCAATTTGAGAGAGATGTTGAGCACAAGGTTTCACAGAAAAGATGTTGCATATCATATTTTATTTAGCTCAGTGCCAATAGTTAGAAAGTAAAAAAAAATGACAAGCTTGTCCAAAATTAATATTTAAAATTCTGTTTGGATGCATTAGCTGTTCAGAAAAAATGACTTAATTTTTTCGTCTAACAACAGTCTATCTATCTTTGCCAGGAACTCTGTCCAAACTTGCAGGAATTGTTTCCTAACATGAATCACATGTATGTTTGTAGCTAACACTGATTAGAGTGTTCAGGAAAACAACAAACAAAACATTTCCAGACTGCTTGGCATTAATCAACTCATTCTCACCTCTACCTTTAGGAAATGAGATATAACATGTAATTTTTCGCTGGGAAATTAAAAATCATACATAATAATCAGTAATTTGTCCTTCACAAGCATTTGACAGAGGCAAGCATTACCTGAAGAGGAAGCTTCTAGAACAACAATTCCTTCATTTTCAGAACCAATATGCTTCTCACGTTGGTTGAATGAGAATTTATTTATTGCTGGGATGATTTATTTGCCTCTGGTTATTTATGCAGTTATTTATTTGATTGTAGACTCGAGAATCCAAACAAATGCTCACTGTCCATCACAGCTATTTTAGGAAGATTTACTAGTATCACAAACACTTATAAATTTAATTCTTTTTTCCCCAAAGTCACGTTTCAGACAACCAGCTCAAGGCCTAACCAGAGTGAGTTGTGGGACAATAATTGCTGGGAGCTTTCTGGAAACCAGGCCTTTCAGAACTGGGTGTTCAGAGGGTTTGCAGCTCTTAAAGCCCTGTCCTTTTTCCTTCAGTGGCTCTGTCTGAAGTCAAACACAGGAGAGTCATTGCAGCATTACCTCCCAGGCAGGCAGGGATGATTTGTGGGGAAATTAGTGCAAGTCAGTTGGGTAAATAGAGATTGCAAGGAGAAAGGACATTCTTGATCTATGGGAAGGGCTAAGCCTCACTGGGGGTAAAGGATGGCAATGAGCTCCCCCAGGGAAATGAGACTCACTGATTAGGATGCAAATACCTGTAAGAGAACTTAAATCAGCCTGAAATCTGATTTAAATGCCAAGAACAGTTCCCAGGACACGGCCAGGTGTCTCAACAAGGCTGTATAAATGAGATGTCAGTCCAAAAGGAAATTTAAATTGATCTGTCAGAAGCAGCAGCCTGTTAAAGGCTTTTATATGCAACACAAAAAGATGGATCAGAACAGAACCAGCACAGGAAAAACGGTCCAGGATTCAGTGGAGCATCAGTGATGTGACAGGGACTGAACATGGAATACTTAATTGCATGTGAGCTGCCTTTCCAGGGTGAAATGCTGGGGAAAGGAAGGGCAAACTTTCCATCTCCACGTTTTCTAAGCATAGAGGATGAAATTGGGCAAATTCACACTGAGATGTGTGATCTGGAAAAGTCAAATGTGAGACTTGCTGAGAGATGATGCCTGGTCAGAGCAGGTGCAGGACTGCACAGGAGGAACACAGAGTGTGTGATGTTTCTGATCCCCCTTTCAGCCCACACTTCAGTGCCACTGGAAATCCTGATTTTCTAATTGAACATGATTTATACATTCTTGTTCTTTTTCTTCTGTATTGTCTGGAAGAGGCCTGTTTTGCAATCTATATATTTTTTTTACATGTATCTTTCCTTTCTTATAGTTCTTTTATTTTTTTTTCATCAGAAAGCAATTGCTTCTTCAGTCCCTGAATTTATTAAATTCTATTTATACAAAAAAATACAGAGGGAAATATGTACCTATCAATAGAGAAATCATATATATAAATAAGCAATTTGCACAATCAACTCTGAACTTTTAAGATGTAAAAATTAATAGAATTGAGACTATTTCTGCAGAAAAAGATAAATTAATTGTCCCAGTGTAACAGAAGCCCATTGATTCTATTACTGGTGAGAAGAGCCATTCTTTAATAGAAATGTCTCACTACGGAAGAAAGAACCAGAGGTAATAAATACGTTTGTGACCTTATTTATTTGCTGTGACAAAGGAAATTCAATGTTCTTAAAAAGAATGTATTTTCGTTCTGGTTTAATTTAACATTAAAATTACATGGCTCAGGACAAATACACTCAGTACATCAGCTGAATAATGGTATTGATCGGCCTGTGCTGCTGGACAATGCATTTGTCTTGTACTCTTGGTACTCTGCCTCTTAGTACTTTGATAATTTTCTACCCTCTCTACTTGCAAACAATGTTAACTTTAAAATATACTTAAAATACTCAGCTCTCAAGCAGTTTGAAACACCAAGAACAATCAATAACGTCAGCAACAATTAGATCTCCAGTGGTGCAGAAAGTCAAAACCAGCCAGTTTTGGAGGAAGCACTGCTGCTGTGCTGCAGCACCTGCCAATGTTATTCCTGGTTTGGCTGTCACTGGTTTTGAACGAGGACCAGCCAGTGGAAAAATGTCAGAACACTTCTCAGATAATCAGTGGGAAAAGCCACTGTGCACACACTGCACCTGTGCACTCAGAGCAGCACACTTCAGTGGAGCCTTTCTTCAGACTCTGAATATTTCAGACAGAAATAAACACAAATTCAGTGATCACTGTAACCATGGCAAAACCCTCTGTGTTAGTGATGGGTGTGCTGCCTCGTTTTCTGCACATAAACACTGCAATTCCTTCACCTTGAAAGACTTGGTCACAGGTGGCTTTCTGAGAAGCTCGTCTCTACATTTAAAATAATGCAGCTTTACCTTATTTTATGTATGTGGCCTTTGTTCTTTGAAATGTTTGTGCTAAATCTGTTTTTGCCTATTGCTTAGATGTGGTATTTCACTATTCAAGTCTTCTGCATGCTTGTTCACAAAGCCAAAAATAATTGATACTGAATTCAAATACAGTCTGAGCAACCTGCCTTCACTGCATTAAGGTGCATCAAAGATAGCCCTGTTATACATCCTGAGCTCTGAATGTGCACCCAAAATAAATTCAATCCATCACAAAATATTTTTTCATCTCATAACGGGCCACCAGTGAGCTGTCTTGACGTGGAGCTGAAAGCAAAGAGCTCAGACACGCTGGGGGAGACACGTCACACTGGAGTCAGACAGCAGCAGGGCTTGGGCTGCCTTCACACTTACTTTGTGTTCTCTGGCTTCTAGGGAGCAATCCTGCAATTCTTACCAACCTAGAGAAGAAAATCAGACTAAAATACAGTTTCAGACAGCATTATAGTAGAATATACAATATAAACAGAATAGGACATGATGTAAGTGTCGTTGGATGAAAGCCAAAGGAGATGTGTGGTGCTGAAGTGCTCAGAGCTGGTTGAAGCTTTGTAAAGAGCAGAGTTCCTCATTGCAGAATCCTTCTTCAGTGGAATTGAGGCATTCTTTTAGCTCTGACAGGCCAGGTCTGCTGGAATAAATCCTTCCAGCCCCCATTTCTGGGCCATTCTTTCCCTTGGACCCCACGTGCTTCTCTGGATTGTTTGGCTCCAGAGGCTTCACCTCCCCAGGCTGACTCTGGACTCTCCTTGCCATGCCAGAAATATTAAGAAACTCCATTTCCATCCTTCTAGTTGTTTTCCTTTCAATCCCACCTTTGGAAGTTTTCTTAGTGCTGAAATTCGATTCTGATCCTGAACAAAATGCAGTTTCACCCCTTCCCCCTCCTCGCTGCCGTTTTGAAAATGAGGATTTCTGCAGGATGGAAATTTTGGCCTGGTGCCACAGTGCTCACAAAACTGCTGTGAGTTTCGGCAGGGCAGAGGAGGCAGCAGCAATCAGTGGAGCTGCAGCTGGAATATGGAGAATTCGGAGGGGGGAAGGTGCACTGAGGTCCTGGTTAAGGTGGGAATTTGGCATTCCAAAACCAGTGACAGAGCCCTGCACCAGGAGCACGACCCAGCTGCAGAGGGCAGCCCAGGGAGTGACCCAGGCTGGCAGGGATCCCCTCCCAAGCCTGGCACAGTCGGCAGGACTGCATTTTCTCTTCAATTGTAAAGCTTGATGGTGATTTGTATCTTGCACTGGAAACCCCATGGGTTACAGTGGAAAACAGAGACCACAATGTGGATTCTACAGAAAGTGATGGATTCTGAGATGATTTAAACTGGTAGTAGTCTGCTCTAAATTAACAACACTGGAGTATTTATTCTTCTTGTGTTTTTAGAAGTAATGCAATATTTGGACTTTAAACTTGTTTGGTGGCATTATGATTATAGACTGTTTCCTGGCTGAGGTGGTACAGAAATTGCCAAAATATATTTTCTCAGATAAACACAGTCTTTCTTTCTGTCAATGTAATATACTTATCCCTATAATTTCTCATCTTTAGCCTTTTCTCACCGTGTTTGCAACAGGCTGGAAATCAACTAAGCCTTGAATTGCATGGATGTTTATTTAGAGGAAAGAAACACATTTATGTAAATCAAACTATAAAAAGATCAAGAAGCTTGACAACTGTGAAGTGTTGAGAGGATCTCTAAAAATATCAAATAAGCAGCATGTTAAGAGTGCAGCTTTGCAGACACTCAACTTTTCCTTTTCAGGCTGTCAGACAAGCTCAGCATCCAGGGAGTTAATGGTGAATGGAGCTGTCTCAGGGAAGTAGAATAAATGCTAACAGGGTGTGTGCTGCAGTTCACTTCTAGATTATCACATAGGTGGAGAACATGTTTTTGAAGAAACCTGTCAGAGCAGTTTGACTCTGAATAGAACTATTTTAAAATTATTTCCACTTTTCTGTTTCACAAGGAAGACAGAACTCAAAAAAATTCCATTCATTCCCTAATTTCATTATATAGCCATAAACTCTCAGATCTTTAAATACCGGAAATAAATTCTGGAAGGTCTCTACAGAAATGTCCTCCTTGAGAACATCCCAGCAGCTCCTGGGCTGGCTCTGCCCCGTGCTTGGAGCTCACTGCTCCTCTGAACATCCCCTGACGTGTTTGTCCTGGACTGGGTTTGCAGTGGGGAGAAGAGTGACCCCTAAAACACTGGCAACCACTGTAAAACTTGGGGGAATGAACTTCAGCAGCAAATATTTTATCCTCCTGACAAGTAAACACTTCAGAGTTCCTTTCAAAGGGTAATAAAAATGGAGTGGCTTAAAGAAAAGAGGAAAAGAAAAAAGACATATTTTATATTTCAGAGGTTTGCTGGCAGGTCCTGGGCAGGTGTAAATCAGCTCTGCTCCATTCAAGCCAGCAGACCTGTGCTGATTTATACCAGACAGGAGCTTTACCTTTAACTGGGGGCTGCTCATGGAAGGAATGCATTGCATGGAAGGGTTTAATTGCTAAAAAAGTAGAGCCAACTTTGACCAAATGTGAAACAGAATCATAAATTAAAGAAATATGAAAATGCAAATACACACATGTCCCCATTAGGGGAAAGATCACGCTGTGCACAGAGGCTCTGCTGTGCACCTGCCGTGCTTTCCATTCAGCTGCTGCACAGGGAGCCCAGGTTAATTAAAAAACTTTCTTCCTCTGTTAAAGAAAAAGTGTTAATTTCCACTTTCATTATAATGGGATGACAAAAATCAATGTCTGGCTGGGGTCAGTGAAAGGTTCCCTTTCTAACAGAGCTCTACCAGAGTCTAAAGACTCTGTGGAGGGAGGGGGTGAATTACAGGGCTTGGAATTGCACTCCTGTGGAATTACCTGCAGGGGAAGGTGATGTATTTGGGGCAATCCTGCAGCACAGGAAGGTGATGTGTTTGGGGCAATCCTGCAGCACAGGAAGGTGATGTGTTTGGGGCAGTCCTGCACAGGAAGGTGATGTGTTTGGGGCAATCCTGCAGCACAGGAAGGTGATGTGTTTGGGGCAGTCCTGCAGAGGAAGGTGATGTGTTTGGGGCAATCCTGCACACCTTCCAAAGCCCTGACTCACCCAGCTCTGTGCTTGGCACCTGTGCCACTTTTCCCTTTCTGTTCCAGGTTCCCTCTGTTTTATTCCAGTGCTCGTCCACAAGACCAGACTTCTTTCTTGTAGAACAATCCTTCATTCTGCTCTCTCAGGCTGCAGTCTCCCAAGGTAATTGGAATGTATCCTAATTAAGTTTTGTTAATTTGAAGAGAAGAGGCCATTATATACCTTGGATGGGAAATACTGTACAAGGGTGGATAATTATCCTGGTGCTGGTTATTAAGAGTTTCAGACTGTCTATCTGCTCTATTGACAACCTATCTGCAATCATCACTTTTGGATGAATATTCATAATGACTGTAGAAATATAAAATATGATACTTGGCAACATTTATGCAATTAAATAGACAAATTCTGCTGGTAGTAGTGGAAATTAAAATCTTCAAATTGATTACAAGGTTAGGCTCTATTAATTTTACCCTCTATACATCCATCCCTGTAGCTCTCTGTCCTCTTTAGATGCTTCTAAGGTGCTCATCTGTGCCCTTGAATTATAGACTAATTTAAAATGTTTTGTCATGGTGCAAAATGGCACATCTTTAAAAATGAATACGTGTTAATAAATCTTATTTACCTAAATATCCACATAGATGTCTTAGTTTCTCAAATATAGGAATGTCATTTTTTGTGCAATCACAGGATTTAACAGCTTTTCAGTGGGAAGACAAGTATCCCATTTGAACAAACTCCAAAGAGTAAGGAGAGATTAGACCTATGTTTGTTTTACGGGTAGAAGTTTAATTTGGACAAGATCCATAATTATTTCTCAGTTTCTGAAACGCCAGAAGCTGGGCTTCCCTGGAGTTACCTCCTGGGTCCTGGGAGCATTCCTCCTTTCCCAGCTGTGCTCGGGGCTTTGGTGAGCCTTGGCTCTTGTCCTTCCCAGGCAGCAGCCAGAATGCAGCTGCAGTTGCTCTCTCAGCAAACCAGCCTGGGGCTGCTTGCTCTGCTCCTGGGGCTTTCTCCCTCCACTGCAGCAGAACGTCTTCCCAAACGAAATATGTTATTATTGGAGCTTTGTTTGTGCTCTGCAGCCATTGTCAGGAAAGAGAAGGAGGGGCAGTGGTGAGAGCTGCCCTGCAATGTTCCTGCCTGCTGTGCTCCCCAGGCAGAGCTGCTGCCTTGGCTTGGAGCCTCCTCTGAGCCTGCAGCCAGCCCCCAGAGCCCATCACCTCCAACATCAGCTACACACTCGACATTCAGCACCCTGCCTCTGACTCGGGTGGGCTTTAGGAGCTGCATTGTGATTGGAGAGAAATGCTGCTCTCAGGAGGGGAGACACCAATCGCTCATGTAAAGAATAGAGATATAAATTACAAAATGTTAACATTAGTGTAGCTGGAGCTCCAGAAAAAAATGTGAGGTACCTGTAGACTTTCCATCTCCTCAGCTGCCTCTCCTGTGTAAGTCCAGAAAACGCTCTAGTGCTCTGATATTTGATTCTTTTTTTGAGCTATTCAATATAAGATTTCCCTCATGATTATTACATGCCACAGCCTTTAATATTAACTGAAGGACAGTTCAGTGGAACTAGAAGCGTTCTGAGGCCACCATAAATGTTGTTCTGAATTGGAAAAATTCTCAAGTGTTAATTTGATGTTTTCAGCTTTCCCTTTTCCAAGATTCATCATTTACTTAGAAAATCAACTACATGTGGCTGATGCCTGAAATCATCCTTTTAGCTCTTCCCTCTAAAAGAGTTATACAGTTTGTTTGTGTCTTTCAAAAAATATTTCAATAGCAAAGATACTTTTCCAGTGTAGCAAGAAATTTTTGAGTGCTATTTAAATTGCCTCAGTTACAGAATCAAGTGACCTGCAAGTAATTTTACAACAAATTTGCTGGTATTTGATTAGCAGCTGCATTTCAAAAACTTGCATTAATGGAATGTGATAACTGGGCTTTCATCCTCTGCTGAATTTACTAATTAGAGTTTGAACTTCACAGAGGATTCTTGCATTTGTAGAAACTGGAGAAGAGAATGTTTGACAAACAAACTCTTTGTAAAACTTCCCTGGTCACTGCAGATGTGGTGACATCTCACTGGCCATATGTTAATTTTTTGTGCCACAGGGTTTTAGGACAGGACACACACATATGGCCATATATTGCCTCCTTGCCACCCATCAGTGTCTCCAGCTGAAGGATCAGAGGGGTTTATGGCATATCACTCTTAAGACTTTGAACAGAAAAAAAAATAGTCTCAGAAGATGAGAATCTGTTTCTGATGTGAAATATCTTTTTTTTTTCCCCCTTCCTGGAATTACTTCTGACTTATGAATGAAAATGAGAAGTTTTATGGTGTTGCTGTTTAATGTACTTAAATTCTGACATGACAGACTATACTACCACTACAGGAAGTAAATTAAATCCTCATCAAAGTGTGATGCAGAGCCTCTGGGCTGGGCTGTGTAGGACATGGTGCATAAATTGTGTCTCTCAGCCCAGGGCTCTATAAATCATCTTCACTTCTGGGTGCAATTTCCTCTGCATTTCCCTTGCTCCAATGTGCAAATACAGCTGATGAGCAGAAAGTTTCTGGTTTGTGCAGCACTGGCCTCAAGACCCAAAGCAGCATGTGGTCTTCTTAGAAGTCACAAGGAATTTTACAGATAAATTCTGAGTTCATTCTGGTGGCTGTCCAGTTTCTGAGTGCTTAAGCTCTATTCAAACCTGATTTCCAGTGCTCAGAAATGTATTGAAAATGGAAGCTGTAGCTGTCTAAAATGCATTTGCAGGTATGGGGTCATGCAGGGCAGTAGTTTCCTGGGTTCCAGTGCAGATGTGGCTGCAGGTGCCTGTTGGAGGTGCCAAAATGCAGCACCCAAACATCTCCTCACCTGCTCCCCTGCCCCCTGTGCCTCAGAGCCTGCCTGGGGATGGGAGCACAGCAGCTGCTGCTTGGTGTGGCTCTGCAATGGGACATTTGCATAGAATTCTAAATTATTTATGCATTCTCTTCCAAGTTGCAGTGCAAGTACATAGAGTAAATTATGTCCAGGACCATATATACAAATATTGGGGATGTCTTGGCTGGAAATTCATAGGGTCACATATTGATCTTTTGACTTCATTATATAGTGTTTTATCGAGTAAATGCCACAGGCAGAAGTTAAGGGAATAAACTACTATCTTTATTAAGAGTATCTTGATGTCAGCTTGCAAAGGGAACTGTGCTGTTAAGCCATTTTTTCCATTTTTTTCCCTGAGGAAGAGTGCTGAGTTGTAATAAAATACTGAGTGTCCTCAAAAAGCCTAAGGGCAGCCCCTCACCTCTTCCCACACTGTGGGAAAATGTGGGGCCATTTAGATGTTCAGATACTCATACAGAGTGGATTTTTCCCAATAAATCTAGGTAATTATCCTCCCTTGTAATGCTTCTAATTGATGTTCCATTTCCAGTAATAAGCACCAAGTACAAGTTATATTGCACTGGTGTTTACAAACTCTACCAAGGTGCTGTGCCTGAAGGTTTAGGGACAGAAGTACAAATACAACAGACAAGCAGGGGAAGGAAATAATAAAATATTCTTGGTGAAATTTACTTTCTTGCACTTTTCAGCTCCAAGGACCTGTTCAGTACTCCCTGGGCTGTTGTGTCCAGGGCTGAGGATTCAGACACAGACCCTGCCAGGGAATCCCTGCTGTGGTTCCTGTTGCTGCTGAGCTGCAAAAACCTGGGGCCACCTTTTCAAGGAGCACAGGATGTCCTGGGAGGTGATTTACAACACAAGGTGTGATTACCTTGCTGTGCTGACAGGTTTTTGTAATTTTTGATGAAGTGCCAGGCTCGAGCTGCAGTTAGAATTTGTTAACTGATAGCTGCCCAATCATTAGAGTATAGATAATGAAGGAGAGAAATGGCTCTGCTGATATCACTTCATGTAATTACACAATTTCCTGGAGATGCTGCTTCCCCTAAATGCCTGTAAAGCTGACAAAGACACACTTTGCTGCTTGTAGCAGGAATTACTCCCTTGGACAATATTTTGAAGGAACCAATGCACCACAGAATTACTGAATTTTCAGCACATTGAGACTGAACAATGGCCATTGCCAAGCAGTCTCCTGAGTATGACAGAGGATAAAGCAAGAGGAGAGCAAGAATCTGATTGTTACAGAGATGAAGCAGCAGTTTGATACAGTGAGCACTTAGCACTTCAAGCTTTTTTGAACTCCTGCTGTCCGAAGGCACTGAGTCTTCACACATAATTATTGCACATAATTATTGCTGGTCCTAATATTGCTCTGACCACTATCTTAACAACTCTAGGATAGATTCCTTCAGCTTGTCTGTGCATCTGAACACGTAAGCTGTGCCTGGTTCTGCCCTTCAGGCTGTTTTTGTGCTGAAATGAGAACAAAAACCACCTGGGTCTTTGTTGGAAGCTGGGGTAGTAAATAACTTGGATCCTTCAGCCTTTGCTGTCTCACATTTGCTCACAGTTCCTTTAGATAATCTCTACATTTCTATCTCATGGTGCTGAGAGAACTTTTTCCCTGTTATCTCTGATATTCCTTGCCAGCAATAGCTCCCTTTTAACCTTTGTTTTTCTGATTGTGCACCTGTCTAGTTCTATAACATCTTTCCATTTCTCCTTTATGCTCTGCTCTTTTTAGATGTGTGAGTTCTTTAAAGAGCCATGCCAAGTGTTTTCCCTCTGTGGTACACTCCTTTGCCTTTGTGTTTTTAATGGAGTCTATTTCAATATCTGCCAGCTCTTCTGCACTTCTTTTTTCCTTGGAATGTCTTCCCAAAAGATCCAACCTACTGCCTCTGTGAATCTGCTGAATTTCACTATTCTCATGCTATAGAGAACTCAGATATTTCTTGGTTCCCTTCCCAAATTTCTTTCTGCTTTCAAATTCTTACTTTCCTACTCCTTTTGAGTTAGAATTGAATCCATGCCCCCAGTAACTTCCTCTGCCATCTGGACAAATGACTATGCCTGAAATACAGCAAATGCCTTCTGGGCAGCCTGCATTTTCCAAACATTTTTTCAGGATGTGGTTTGGGAATAAAATCTTTACAATTTTGTCCTTTAGATTTATTTGTTAACTCTAATTTTTTCGTGATTTTCCCTCTTTATGTGCTGGCGACTTGCAGTATGCAAGTCCTTTTCAATGATACTCTTTAACAGCATATTCTTCAACAATGATATTCTTTAACAATGATATTCTTTAACTTTTTGGAGAAAGAGGAAATGCTTGGGGCTCCATCTACAAAGGACGAGTCACCTTTCACTCAGTGTTCCTACAATTAATCAGACAAGACAGCCTCAGAGTAAGAGACTCAGCATTATTGGCATCCCCATTTCATAAAGGGGACTTCAAACACAGTGATTGTCCAAAGGTCATTCTTTATATCTGCAGAGGACTTGAGAATTGCATTAAACCTTCTTCATTCCAGCCCAGGATCTAAGTGACAAAGTACTTTTTTCCTGTAGTAACCTGGTTCTGGTTCACCTCTTAACAGTTACTCAAGTTCTTTGTCACCCACTTTTGATATCATGTTGTTAATTGCCTCACATTTAGGGGTTTTTAAGCCTTATTGAAGAATAAATTGCCTTTCCTCAGAAAGACAGATTATGGGTAGAAAGGTAAAAAAAGTGGGGATGAGAATTAAAGGAATCAGAAATGGTATTTTTGCTCCAAATGTTTATATAGCCAATTTACCTGCCCACAGACATTTTACAGATCCATATGTGTGTATGAATGGATGTGTCCAGTTTGACATACCTAACCCTTGTTTCCTAGCCAGTTTAGAGAATAGTGATAAATGTCATTTATGCAGTCTCAGATGTGAATAATGGATTCTAAGCCTTGCTTCTCACAGTTACCAAGTGGAAAAAAAGAGAGAGAACAGGGCAGACTGCAGGGCCACAGCTCTCAGGGCTCCATCCCTGCAGGAAGGATGGAAGGAGAGAAATATTCACAGATCTCTGCTACTCACAGTTCTTTAGATATATGAGGATTTGTACATGTGTGCTGAACATTTGAGGTTCTCATCTCTGGCTTTTGTAATTTAGATTTTGCTCTCTGATTGCCTTTGCAGGGTTTTCTTCCATTTGCAGGGAATTTACATTTAAAATTGCCTGTGGTGTGCTCTTCCCACTGCTCTAATTTCTCAATGTCATTTGGATCATTAGCATTTTTTTGATACAAGTTAAAATATTTTGCTCCTTTCTAACCACACAGCTTCCATGTTCCCCAAACACCTATTTACTTTCCAGTATGCTTTAGCATGCCCTTTTATAGCAGGTATTTAATTTCCAGTTGTTCCCTCCACTCCCAGACTGGCTTATCTTTATAATTTGTCTCATTATTTCTCCTTTTCAATCTTTATATTTCAAGGGAAATGGGATGACACATTTTATCTGGATTTCTCTCATTATGAAGTTGATTTTAATTGACGCAGCTCCTCATTGAGGGGAGATGATTTGTCCCCAGCTCCTGCTGCTCTCCAGGGTGAGCTGGAGGGGATGGTGCCAGCCTGGGGCTGCAGCAGCCCCTGCAGGGACCCCAGCCAGCCCCAGCCCTGGGACTGCTTGTGTTTATTCCTGTTTTACTCACTGCTTGTGTCTATTCCTGTGTTTATTCCTGTTTTGTTCACTCCTTGTGTCTATTCCTGTGTTTATTCCTGTTTTGTTCACTCCTTGTGTCTATTCCTGTGTCTATTCCTGTGTTTATTCCTGTTTTACTCACTGCTTGTGTCTATTCCTGTGTTTATTCCTGTTTTATTCACTGCTTGTGTTCACTCCTGGCCACCTCTGCCCACGGCCACTGCAGCCCTGCAGAACCTCCTGGGGCAAGGGAAGCCCAGAGCCCCATCCCAGCCGGGGGCTGTGCTGCTGGGTGACCCTGGACAGCTTTTCTGAGGTTGAACGAGTGCCTGGCACCATCCAGCTCCACACAAGGCTTCAGAAAACAGAGTTTGTGTCAGGCACTCTTGCCCTGTAGCTGCTCACCCAGTGTTGCCTCCTTGCCATTGTCTGGCTGCTTGTTTAGAATTCAATTGACATGAGACATGGTACAGAATTTTTGGACAAATACTCTTGGAGGAATTTGGGTGGTTTTTGCCTTTGCCCCAGTAAGCACTGGTGAAAATTCTCAGGTGTGGGCACTCCTGAGGCTGGTCTCTCCTCTGGTAGCTGTGATTTTGTGGCTGTGTTCTCATGAAATACTAGTGATTGCACCTTTGGGAACAACTCCTGATTTGGGGGAACTTTAAAGCACAGACTGAAACAAATGGAATATTTTTAGTGTTTCAAAATGCTTCTGTTAATGATGGGCTGGAGATGGTAATTTTCACTCTTGGCAGATTACAGAAATTTACAGGAGAAAATGTTCTTTGTGCTGGAGAAAGAGAGGCAAGGCAGACATAAATACATGTCAAGCCTTGGTCCTGAAAAGTGCAGATTTATGCCATTTATGAACACAGCTTTTACACTGACTGTTTCTCTTCTACTGAATTTAATTAATCTCCCCAGAATGGTTAAAGAGCACCATTTATAGCAGCCCATTCTGTGCACAAACTCGTGTTTGGGGCTGAAGCATCTCTAACATATATTTGTTATATCTTTGTTGGATGTCAGCAAAAATCAGTTTGTAAAATGACTTTTATTATCCCTAGCACTTCACAGTTGTATAATCTTTGCTGACATGCTCACACAATTGAAGGCAATACCTGCTTCCATGACAAATGAGAGGGAGGAGAGGCTCATATAAGAGTTCTTGTGTCCTAAATTTCATTTTAAGTGAGTCCTAGAGTTGTAAAGATAGATAAAGAATTTAGATTTATATCTAAATATCTAGGTTTTAACTCTTATACAGAGCTGTTGATTTTCCTGTGTCTTCTCAATAAGGTGAGAAGTGGGAGGATATCCTGAGGCTCAGAGGGAGAATGAGTTTCAGTGACTGGTTCCTGAGGTCAGAAGGGATTTATTTTAGTTGTGTGGCTGAGGAAATGGGAGCTGAGAGCTCCTGCTGTAAGCAGATGAGGTTAAGGGTTCTGGTTATTTACACAGTGTCCAATTGTGCAATGCTTCAGCAGACACTGCAAGGGTTTGATCACCAGCTCCTGCTGATTTTCCACACCTTGGGGATTCCTGTGCCATGTCTGGGATCACTGGTCACTGCCACAGGAGAAAGGGACAATGACTTCATCATTTTGATTCATTTCAGACAAAGTGAGAACATTTCATGCTTCTCATGAGCATCAAGTGCCAAATCAGCTAATTAATACATCTCACATGTGGCTGTGGGTTCCAGGACACACAGGTGTTCTAAAGTTTGGGTTTGTCTCACTTGTGAGGTCTCTGCCTTCTTAATTTGAGCTTCTAACTCAAATCCCAGATGATATTGAGGAATTGTTTCCTCTGTTGAAGAACCTGCAATTGTCATTAACGCTGCAGATTTTTCCTTCCTCGGAGCAGCTGCTCTCAGTGCTGCTGTGCTCTCCTGGATGCTGCTCTCTAACATCCTCTCTTGGAAAATCTTGGAACAGAGCTCTTGGCAAGAGCCCCTCCTCATCTGGGTTTTCTTTGTTCTGCCACCAGGTCATGCTTTAGAAGCTGCCTCATTCCTTTTGCTTTCAGGAATGCTGGCAAGGCTCAGTGGCACTGGTCTGATTTTCATTAGAGATTAATCTTGATGTGTGTTTTTGTCCTCTTCTTTTTACTTGTGGAGTAGGACAGGTGCCCACGATCAGCTTGTACAAACAGCCACTGCAGAGATTTCAGCAGGAAACACAGAAACAGGAGCTAGTGAACTCAGAGGAGCTCTCTTACTCCATTAATATGCATGACAGGAGCTATTTCCTGAGGCGTCTCTTTATTTTAATAGAGTAATTTAGAGTATTTTTGAAAACATATGCAATTAGCATTGATTTTTTTTTCTCACCATAACACAAGGTGCATAAATGAGAGCCTGAGATGTACTTTTCTTGTACTGTTTGAGACAGTGCTGCAACACTTCAATTTCAGGTGGGAAATGCTTTGTTTGCCACCTCTTTGCAAGCTCACATGGAGGTCTCCTTTCTCTCATTTTACCCCAGTGGTGATTAGTGTAATTTCTGAACAAGTGAGATACTCACATTCCTACAAATTCTTCTCATTCCTGCTACTTTTATTAGGTATCTGTGCCCCATTGCACATTACATTAAATTTTCAAGTCACTTAGAGTGGGTGTTTATATGTAAAATCACCTTGGACTGCCCACATCTGCAGTTGTTCCCAATCAATTGTGCCTGCAGGCAGAAATTTATTGCAATGAGTGATGTAGCTCTCTTATTTTTCCCTTCCATCACTGCCCCGACTCCTCCCAAAACAGATGTTGCCATAAACTGCTCTGTCATTTGATCCTGAACTTTTCCTAATGGCTGTGGTGGCATTTCTGGTATTTCTTAGAGGCAAGTGCAGCAGCTGCCAAGTGTGGCTGATGCACGAAGGCAATGAAATTCATTTTACCACAAAACCAGTACAGCTGTGATTTCGTGGCTGCTGCTCCCCTCGTTCCACTGCAGGGCTGGGAAGTTGGTCTAGTCAGTTCTAGACACAGACGCAGCTGTAGAATATCTCTGGATATTCCCCATCCTACAAAACCCATGGCTCTGTGCTTGTTGTTATTCATGTTGAACAAATGTCTCACAAATCTGGACAGCTCTGCTACACGAACTTGTCAGGAGACATTTTTACTTTTTATTTTTGTCCTGTTCTAAATTCTCCTCCTTGACTGGCCCTTATGCAGACCCATGATGCTTAACCCAGATGAATTTTGCATGAGGCATATTTGGGCTTTCTTTCTGGTCTAGCTCACTGAGGGCACACTCTGCCATTCTGCTTCATCCCATGAGGTTTTTTCTTTTTAACAGATTCACAGGAAAAGAATTCAGATAAATTCCCCAGTTACTTTGTATTGTATTTAGGTTTTATTTTTTTTGGTTTTCTACTGAAGAAGTGAAGAGATGTTAAAGTGTCTTGCACATGCTTTCTACTGTAGACAAAGATCAAGTAAATGTAAGACAGTCCAGACTTTCTTTGACTTCAAAAGTCACCTTTTCTTCCCACTCTTTCTTCCTCCTTGACATTTATTTAAATGCTGAACTCCAAGCCAAAACTAAATTTCTTTCATTATTCAAAACACCAGTTGATGGAGTTTATTTTTGCTATCACAGCACAGCTCCCCAGTAATTTTCCTTATGCTTTTGAAAAATTTACATTGTTCGTATCAATCACTCTGTGCTTTTATACAGTTGGTTGTGAAAATATTTTTAGTCATCTGTTTTAGAGATCAGAATAACAGCTCTGTCTGAGCAGAGCACTCTCAGATACTCAGCACCTCTGATTCTGCCATGACCTGCTGACTGCTCATGGCTCATTGGGTCAGGTTTTGAGGAGCTGCAGGTGTGTGGACACAGAGTTTTAATTTGATCCATTGTGGTAATTAAGGCCAGCTATGAAACTATGACCTGGGTCCATGCCTAAGTTCAGGAAAGGTTGCATTTCCATCAGTGCTGCAGTTATTAAAAGAGAAAGTTTTGCATGTCTGGGTTGGTGTTTTCTCCCCTGCCAGCCACAGCCACAGCCACAAAGCCTTGGTGCCAGCACAGCTTTCCTGAATAAAATAAACGCAGCTCTGAGCATCACCTGGGCGTGGCACCAGCCAGGTGTGGTATTCAGTAGCCGCGGGTTTAATTGCAAATACTAATTAACACTAAAGCATTGCTGGAATCGTGTCTGTTGCTAAGCCAGCCCCGAGCAGTTGTGCAGTTTAAACTCTTGATTCCAGCCATCTTAGCAGTAGGAAAAAAAAAAAGTGGTAATTAAAATGGTTCCAATTTCTAGAATGAGCCTTTGAAGACTGAGAGACAAGACTGATACATGTGGGGAAAAGTAATTGCAATGAACAAGGATTCCAGTTTTGTTTAGGTTACATATTGTGAGGCATTGCATGTGTGCAGCCATCTATATTTTTCCAAATTCAATCAGATACTAAAATGTCTGCAGCCAGAAAAGGCTGTTGCTCATTACATTGTCTCTGGGGAAAGGAGTGTCTGGTAAAGATTCTTACTTCATCTGCTGCTGTTGAGTCATCCAGCTGATGTTATTTGAATTTCCACTAGACTTGAACCTGCTACTGAAACAACAAAATGTTTGCTCGTAAAAAAGGGGAAAGAGCATGTGGAAAATTTGTTTTATGACAGTGAGACAAATACCAGTAAACTGAAATTGTGGCAGGAAATGTAGCTTTCTTAGAAAAGAAAATAAAAAAGGAAGAGACCTGAATTGGGTCTTGAATCTTCCAGGCTCAATATTTTAAAGATAAAGCCCTGAGAATTTATGACTCTATCATTTTGCATATCTCAAACCAGCATTGCCTTTTCCCACAAACAGAGACCTTTCCCTGGTATTGAATTGGTTTTTTCTATTTCTCAGTGAAATTAGATTCCTTGTTTACATCTATATCTACCTAGCTGTCTCAGGACATGAGGTTTCATTTCTGAAAGAGCAGATATGTTTTCTTGCAAATATCACAGTGGAATTTAGAAAGTGATGTTTGCCCATGTCAGCTCGGTGAAGGAACTCAGAAATGATATCTTGCTGTTCAATGAAGTTAGTGGTAAAAAAACCCCACAAAATGCTTCCTATAAGATACATAATTTGCTTTAATGATGAATTTGTGGATGAGAGAAATTTGGATAAACTTAGCTGCTTATTGGATAAATTCTATGTCTAATCCATAATAAGTGCAACAGGACCCAGGAGAGGACACTGTAAAGTATTTCCCATGCTAACAAACTAGTGATGTTATTTTGCCTTTTCAATTTCTTCAATTATTCTGATTTACTTTTGATAATTCACTTAATCAAAGAGAATTGCCCCTCTTAAATTTTCTTTTTAGCCTACTATTCACTGATAAGATTAAGCAGAAACTAAGTGTATTACCTGCAGCAGTCAATTTCCAGAATTAAGAGTATTAGTGTGTTTGTTTGTTCTTGATCAAAGCTGGGCCAGGCTGCTCCTTCTCCTGGATTCTTTGTACTCTGAGGAATGAAAGCATAATGGCAACTTCTCATCAAAAACAGACTTTGGGTTCCTAGCTCTATTTACACCCAGTAAAATGTAGAATGTTTCCGTGCTGGGCCCGGACACAAGTGCAGAGCTCTGCCCTCCTCCATCCCCTTGGGGCTTTTGGAGCTCCCCCAAAGCTGAGCTCTGCCCTCCCCGGGGCTCTCCTCCTGCCAGGCTTGGCTCAGCTTTCCTGATTATTCAGAGAGCTGCTCAGATTATTCAGGCAACCTAAAAAACCCCAGACCAGTAATTTGGGCTGCTTTCATCCCTTTTCTGAGAGGCCTTGGAGGACTACTCAGAAAAATGGGTCAGACCTCAGAAGACAATTAAGGAGTCAGAGAGTGACCCAGTTGAGAGAACAGAAAACCAGAAATGAGCCCAGAGAAGCCATCCAAAGAGAACATTTGCCTGCACACCATCCCTTGCACCAGCCATTACACAGTCCCTCATTCAGATTAAATATTCAATTGCTGATCAGCACTGAGATCAGCACTATTTTAGAGATATAAGGAAGTGCACACATCCAAAGTTCTTCAGTACATTGGAGGTATAAAACATTGAAAAGAAAAGAAATTATTGTCTGAATATTAATTCCTACATTATATTAAAGAAACACTTCATCAGTGTTGTCTTAAATCTTCTGTTGGTCAGGAATCAATTGTGATTATTTGGGGTTTGTTTGGGGTGACCTGTGTGGGCAGGCAGTGAGGCAGAGGGGTTTCTGCACTGATGCCTGGGAGAAATGAAAAGCAAACCTTTCAAAAGTCACATAGGGCAGAATTTTCATTTGAATAATTGCTCCTGAGATTGGCACCCTGGAGAAGCAGCTGTTTCATCCTGTTCTCCATGGTCTGAATGGGTGTGATCACACATCAGCCTTCACACCATCACCTGCTTCCCAAATAACAACTGCTCACAAAATGATCCATCTCTTCCTGGAAATACTTTCATTTCAATGAGTCACAGGAACATGTTTATTATAAGGAAATGCTTACGTGAGCTTGTACAATTCATTTTGATTCATTGACTTTCATATGAGCTCAGAATGAGAATGAATTTTGGAATGAGTCATGGAGGAGATGTTCCATTTTCTGGCCAGCCCTGGGGTGCCCATCAGTAATCCACAGTCATGCTTAGGAACTCCTGGTGGATCCTTCTCACTGCAGGCTGGATTCAGGTGCCTGTGGTGGCCAGGAGGGGACCAGGTGTGGGGTCTGTGGTGTGAGGGGACACCTGGCCTGTCCTCAGCTGGGACAGGACAGGTAACAGAGATTTACTGCTGAGCAAAGTCCTGTCTCTGCTGGGGATGGCTGATTGTGGTGTTAAAAGTGACCATAATTGACACAGTCCATCTCTGGGAGGCGTTGGGCTGATTGTGGTGTTAAAAGTGACCATAATTGACACAGTCCATCTCTGGGAGGCGTTGGGGTGATTGTGGTGCTAAAAATGACCATAATTTACACAGTCCATCTCTGGGAGGGGTTGGGGTGATTATGTTAAAAATGACCATAATTTACACAGTCCATCTCTGGGAGGGGTTGGGTTGATTGTGTTAAAAGTGACCATAATTTACACGGTCCATCTCTGGGAGGGGCTGGGGCGCTGGCCAAGGCTCCCAGCACAGGGCTTGGCTCTCGGCTGGGCTGGGAGGTGGAGCAGGGTCCTTGTGGAGCCCTCCCCACCAGAGCCTGTCAGGGCTCTCTCCTGCCCCTTGTTCAAACACACCCTTCAGTGGGGTCAAATGTAGAGAAAGGCACAAAGCAGTTAGAGAAAAAGAAACACACAAATTCTCTCACAGACTAAATGTGACTTGTTTCATTGTTCTGATAACATCACCGTTCTTGAAAGTGAATTGTCAGAATGAGCACCAGTGGGAGATTTGAAGGCATTTAAGCACTTCTATTGACTTAGCCAACCGAGTATCTAAGCAGCTGACCCTCTCTTGAAAAAGGTCTTTACTAACCTCCAAATGCAGCACCAAATTGCCTCTCTAACCTCTTCCTTTTTTGCTGTTTGCTTTTGCATAATGTAACAGCAGGGCTTTGAGGCTCATGCTGGGCTCTGTTTCTGCCCTGTGGGCGACCCAGGCTTGTACAGAACTGTGGAAAAGCTTTTTCTTTCCCCGTGTGAGACAAGATCATTTAAACAGCAGTTGTCTTTCTTGTGGGGGCCAAAGTACCCATAATTTTGAATAACTACCTACTCAGGTCTTTCTTTCCAGCCACTGAAAGCTACTAGAGTGTAAGAGTGTAGGGAGGGAAAGTTAAAGGTCATTTTGTCACAAAATTGAGTTTGAAATGTAATGATGTTTACAAAAAAAGAACCAGTTTATTTTAACTGAAACATTTCAAAACAAACTGCTTGCAAATAAATGACCCTATGGTTGAGATTCATTTTAAGGAGCCTCTCTAGTCTCTCAAAACTAATGAACTGCTGCCAATAAAGACTAAAAGGCAGCAGCAGATAGGCGTTACATGTTCCACATCAGGCTTTCCACAGGCCTCAGAAGGCGGTGGGGAGCTGCTCCCCCCGCTCCCTGAGCAGCGTTCCAGGGCTGGAGAGGCAGCAGCTCTGAGAGGGGCTCCCTGTGATTTCTCTAGGTGGGACCAGTGTAACCCCCTCCTGCCCTACTGGGAGCTCTCCCTGCAGAGCTGAGCCTCGAGCAGCTTTGTCCCCGCTGGGGCTGGCTGGAGAGCCATGCGTTAATTACCTCTGGCAGATAATTAGCCGGGTGTTAATCAGTGTTTCCTGCCCCATTTGCAAGCCCCCATTTGGTGCATTCTGGCTCCCCATCCTCACCTGGCTGTGCTCAGGTGGCAGCTCTCACCTCCAGGCACTTGTGGCACACACTTGTGCTAGGGTGATTAAATTAAATCAGAGTATTTGGGAATTTAGGATTTAGGAATCACCTAGGAATGGTGATTTCAGCTCAGCTGGCTGGGTGGGCTCACGCAGAGAGAAGGAATAACTGCTGTGTGTCATTTACACCAGCAGCCCCTACTTGGGAGAAGTGGGGAATAAATGTTCAGGGTTAGTGTCATGTGGCTGCCACTGCATTTTCTTCCAGCACAGCCAGGTGAGCAGCAGGTGGGTTATGCAGAGCAGCCTCCACCAGAATAAAGCCATAATTGAAATGGACGCTGATGTCACTGCACAATTTATCTTCCTTAAAAAGGTTTTGCTTTACAAAAGAAGCTAATTTAGTCTGGGAATTAAATTGATGGCCATGTGGGAACATTTGTCTAATTCACTTAGAGTTGTATCATTAGCCATGCTTGTTTGATCAATATTTACAAAACAGTGGAATTTACTCAGTTGACAGATGTCAGGGTTCTGCTCCTCATTACTGAAAGTAGATTCTTTGTGGGTAACCTGCAACAACATCTACTTCCTTGGAGACTCAAAATGCTAATATGAAGTTAATAATAGATTTTTGAATACATGATACAGTCTTCTACAATCTTTTAGGAAGCAGCTAAAACCAGGAAAAGCTCTTCCTAAACACATAACATGAACATGCACTACATGCAGAAGGTTTTAGTGGCCACATAGGATTGGGTAAAACCTGGAGGATGCCAAACATGCCCCATCTAACAGCTGAAAAAATAATTACTTGTATTCTTAGCTTATGTGTGAGTATTAACAGAGTGCTTCAGGGAAGGAGATGCTGCTGCAATTACATATTACTGCAGGAATTGTCTATTCTCCCTCTTTAATTGTGTCATATTATTAGTCTTTAATCAGTTTTACTCTGCCTGTGGAAGCTGAATCCCTGACAAATGTATTTCAGAACAGCATGAGACATTACTCAGGTCAAAAACTTTCCTACACGTTCATACTTTAAAAAAAAACACAGAAAAAATTATCATCTTCAGAACTTTCATTCATCTCATTAAAACTTTTCTTCATCCCTATAATTTAAATCATCATGTATTCAGCTTGTGTTCTGTGAATCATGACTATGACCACTTTAAATGGTTTATCTAATCTCAGTTCAGCATTGTGCTATTTTGGGGAGGCTGTTTTTACCAAGTGGCAAAATGATATTTCCTCCTCCCTTCTCAACCAAAATTCACTGAATCTCTCATTTTAGCACAACTTTTGGGAGTCCTCTGTAAGATTTATCACTGCCAACACTTTGGAGTCTGGATGCTGCAAGGCCATGAATATTCACAGTGAATCATCTTTGCATAATTTGTGAAATTATATAAAGAAATTCGGAATACTTGCTACTAAAAATGTGTGTATTCGTGGTGGAATCTGAGCTGCAAAACCTGCTGCCTGGATTTGGGTTTGGGTGTGTGAATTGGGAGGAAGGAGCTTTGTTCAGCTCTGTTACAGACAGGAGGGCTGCCTCTGCCTCTGCTGTAAAAATCAGCGTTGTTCACTGCAGAGCTCAGAGCACAGCCCCTCTGGGCAGGCACTGCAGAAAAGCCTGTTTATCAAACTGGAGAAAGAAGAGAGGCCTGCTTGAACAACATCAGTTTGTTTTGCTGTAAATGTTGACTGTTTTCATTGCTTTCATAGTTTTAAACTTCCATGCCTGTGGCACAGACTATCGCTGAATTATCCCGAGTGTAAAACTGCAAAAGTTTATGGAAATTACTCTTGATTTTCCCTGGCTACCCTGTATTTTCATTCTTTGATTCTCAGAGATTTTGATGCCTGCTTTCTCCCTCCCTCCCCCACTCTTTTTCTCTTAATAATGGATTGTTGTCTTGTTAGCTTTTCTGCCTCTTAGCCTGGTTTAAAAGAGATATGCAGTTACTTCCTAATGACAAGTAATACAGGAGGAACTTCCTCCATGGTCTTTTTCTTCCCCTGCTTGACTTGCCCTCTGCAGTTAAAATGAAATATTTTCCACTTGTGCAATTTTATGTTCTTCTTAAGCCAACACGCACAAATACATAAAACACAAGTAACTTGGGTTGCTCTCCCTGACATTTAAAACCAGGAGCATGACTACATTAGGTAAAATACATCTTTCTTTTCACTACATTTTTCATTTTATTGCATTTATCACATTGAAAATACTTTTCTAACAGTATATGCTAATCCATTAACCAAATATGATGCATTGAGGTGGCTGCCTGCCAGAGGAGGGTTGGTGCATCTGTGTCTCCTGGAAGGAGGCAGCACATGGTCCTTGTCCCAGCCCTTGGTCCTTGTCTCAGCCCTTGGTCCTTGTCCCAGCCCTTAGTCCTTGTCTCAGTCCTTGGTCCTTGTCTTGTCTCAGCTCTGGTCCTTGTCTCAGCTCTTGGCATGAGGAATATTCTTTAATTCTCTTGGGTGAGAAGCCAGCCCCAGCTGGAATCTAATCTTCCATGTGTTTTGGGTTAAGTAATTTCTTTAGTTGGTAGTTCTGTAAGAATACAAATGGCATGTGCAGTCCTATATTGAAATTCAATTTCTTTAAGTCAGTGTAGAATGAAGAATCAGCTCTAGGATTTCCAGGTGATGGATTTCCATATGCTTGAATTTGTGTCTTTAGTTAAAACTGTCAAGTTGGTGCCTTAGAGAAGTGTATTTCCTTGAACTCTTTCCATTCTCTTTGGTCCTGGCTTGACAGTAGGAAAACACAGACAGACATGGGGATAGATTTGACAGCTGACCTATTACTCTCCAAGAAAATGATACCATGATGGACCTCCTCTAATAAGAATTCCGAAAGTATTAATGTCACTTTCAGCCTAATAAATGTTTGACCTTTATGATGGTCTTACAGAAATGATAGCTGCTCATACTCTTCAATTTCAAATGCATGCTGAAAAACATTTAAATGTGGAAAGCCCAGTGATTCAAGGCAAGTTCAAGAAATTGCTTCTGACTTCAGGCATTTTAATCAATTTATGAATAACAGGATAAGCTGGCTCATGTCAAAGGTGGCAATCTAAGGAACTAAAAAAATCTGTTTCATAAAACTACACGAAAGGCTTTCCCTCCTTTAGGAAGCTCTGTTTTATGATTCTGCAGATTTTCCTTGGTGTACTTTCATTTCAGGTTCTGGGAAGAAAGCCAAAAGTTTAATCCCATTTTATAAGCGATTGGGGCCAAATTCTATTCCCAGAAAATTAAATGAGAGTTCTGTGATGGAGTTCAAAAGAATTGGGAATTGACCTCTATCTAATATCTTTCAGAATAATTTATTACAACTATTTCACTTCTTTTGCTATTGCATTGCCAATGCAAATTTGTGCATTGGGTTTAAGACTTGAGCAAAGGGGAAAAGCAGCTAAATAATGATTGACATTCCAGTTATTTTATCTTTATGCTTAATGCATATTGCTCCTAAAACCAATGCAATGCACGATTTCATGACATTACAGAAAAACATTACAGAAAGGACCATATGTTCTAAATAAAAAAAAAAAAAAAAAAAGGTTTGAAAAATAGAATGCCCTGATCTCAGTAAGCCAACACATAAGATTAGATCCAAACACACCACGAAGGATCAGGAGCTGAAACTCACCTTCCTGTAGGAAATGTTGTGGATGGAATGTTTAAAGGTTGGGGCCAGTTCAGTATTCAATAGCAATTTTTGTAATACACTGAGTGAGTGATTAATCCTCCACTGTGCACTTCCAGCTTGCTTTCCTGGTTAAACTCTCCTGAGCAACTTCTCACACTCCATTGCCAGAACCTGTGGCTTCTCTGAGCTGCTGTGACAAAGGACTCAATGCTTTTCCCCTTTTTCCCTGGAGTGCTCTCCACGGTGGTGCAGAGCTGGTCTATCCCAGCTCTGCAGGAGACACTCTCAAAAACCTCTTTGATGTGTGTCCTTCACACCTGGCAGGTGCTTAACAAGTCCCAGCTGAAGTGAGTGTGTGGATTAAGTTAATGCACAATCAATATTGTTATAATGAATGGTTCCTTTCCTGAGCAGGCAACTCTCACTCTTTTGGATTGGGATTTTCAAAGTTGTTTTGAGGAATTAACATATTCAATTTCACCAGTGCTTTTAAGATAATGGGAAACCCAATTTCCTTGTGTACATATAATAAATCCTCATTGAATTTGGTCCTGGATTTGTATTCAAGGAAAAGGGAAAAAGAATGGTTTTTTCCAAGCTTTTCTTCATTATTTTGGAGAAGTGCCAACCCTAAGTCAATTAAATTGTATTAGCTGCTTTAGCTGTCTCAGCTTGTCAGTTAAAGAGAAGTATGAGACCACAAGGTTTAGGAAGAAAGAGGAATTTTAATCATTCTAACTAATTCTTTGAAAAGCTTCTGTCAAGAAATACAGGGTTCAGACTTCTCTTGGAAGAATGATAGATTGTGTGACTTGGTGGCATTTCCAGACTGATTTTCTACCGTATTTTATTAATATATTTTATAATATTTCAATTTCTAATTCCAATACATTGATGTAAATGCATTTCCTTTTGCAGACAGAATCTGGGGAAAGCTGACACTCGAGGGTGAACTGATTTCTGAGAACAGATGAAAATGTGGGATGGCAGTCTCTGTCTCTGCTTTTTGACTGCAGAGGAAGATTAATTACGTGAAAAAAATCCACTTCCAATGGCCCTGCACCCTTCAAGTACACCAACAACCTTTCTCAGTTTTGGCAGTAATGCTCAGGATGGAAATAGCCCAATTTTGGGGCTTCTGGAAGAAATTCTGGTATCTGGTTCAATTATTTATTGAAGTTTTTAAAGAGGGAGTTATTTCTTGTCTTAACAGCCACAGAGAAGCTGGAGAATAAAGGCCAGAAGGGCTTTTAAAATAACAATTTACAGGGAAGCCAGGGAGAAATATTTGAGAACTGACACTTTTCTGCACAGGCTTTTTTTTTTTCCTGAGCTTGACAGTGTTAGTTTACTAATATTGATTTTTGTTTTTTTGTTTTTTAAGTGTCACTTCATGACAATATTTAATTAATCACTCTCAATGGCCTTGGACATAGTTTCTGAGTTTTTGAAACTTGTGTTATTTTGTTGTTTAGTCCCCATAGAAGACAGTGATGCTGTTGTTTGGTTTTCTGCCATTTGGTGCAGGGGCTCTGTGTAAAACACAGATGTTAAACTCAGTCCAGAATCCATCCTCATGATTGTTCCTTCAATCAGCTTGTGCTGATTTATGGCAGTGCCTCATATCGCTTCAGTGAGTCCATACCGTCCTGTTAATTTAATTTACTGCTTTGCTGCCCACCTCTGCAGTGTTTCTTGCAGCCTTGCTCCCTTTAACAGGATGATTGGGAAGGTTTTATTTTCTCGTGGGAACATAGATATGTTCAGAAAATTCAGATTCAAAGAGGCCTCTCTGTTCAATGATGGGATTTCTGGTGAAAACCAGATAGATCAGTGCCAAATTGACAGAAAATTGCAGGATGATGTGGAGAGCCTCTGTTTGAGGAAAGCAGTTTGAGTCAGAAACAGCCCAACCTCAAACCCTGAGCATCCATTTCTCAGGCTGGGTTTTCTCTGTCTGTCCTTTCATCTGCACAGCCACAGAAACCTCTGAAAGACCTTGACTTTGCTGTAATGTGCAAACCAGACCTTCCCAAAACCTTCATTTTGTGCAAGTGGAGCCCCATGCCAATTAACTCTGCTCACTGCAGTAATGAGGCTGTCCCTGCTCAGGGCTCAGCTCACCCCAAAACTGGGACAGAGACCAGGATGGGGCTCAGCTCACCCCAAAACTGGGACAGTGGCAGGGATGGGGCTCAGCTCGCCCCAAAACTGGGACAAGGGCCAGGATGGGGCTCAGCTCACCCCAAAACTGGGACAGAGACCAGGATGGGGCTCAGCTCACCTCAAAACTGGGACAGAGGCAGGGATGGGGCTCAGCTCACCCCAGAATTGTGTCCATGACAGGGATGGGGCTCAGCTCACACCATAATTGTGTCCATCTGATTTCACACCCAGGTGAGAGCAGCCAGGTAACTCTTACCCACAGGGACATCCCCCTTTATTCCTGGCTGCCAGCTGGGTCCTGCTGCTGCTCCACTGAGGCTCCCTCGAGTGCTTTCCCTCTGCTGTGCAGCATCTGGAACAGCAGCCACAGTCCTGAAGGCCCAGGAGTCCTTTTGGGAACCTGGGTCTCCAAAATGAGATCATTCAGGTCCTGCAGATGTTATAGTGATCCCAACTGAAACATAAATGGGTGAGCACAAGGAGAGAAAAGGCAGGGATAATTGTATAATTTTTGTGGTGGAGATCTGATATAGATCAGTTGGAAAGTAAATGCAAAGTAACAGAAAGATTCTCTGCTGAATTTGCCAGCAATACAAAATGCTCTGTGACTTTTGTGTGAATGCCAGTTGTCTTTTTAGTCTCAAAAAAAAAATCTGAATATTTATATATTGAGAGGAAATGACCCTTACAAGTGGCATAACTTCAACACAACTGCAAATATTACAAATAACATTGTTATTATTAATGTTATTATTTAAACAATTATTTTGTCTTTGATCACCTAAAAGGCTTGTGTGATTTCAGCACTACTCTTGGCATGAAACTTCTCTGTGAAATTAGCCTGGTAGCCAGGATTGTCTGTAGGAGAGAAGTGCTGCACTAAAACATGCAGGGCACAGTCAGGTGGGTAAATGATCTCTCTGACCCACAGCGAGCTCCAAGTGCTTGCTCATTTAACTGGTGGAATTGCATTCACACTCGGGAGATTTCAGTGCCTTCACTGTGTTTTTGGATTAATTAAGGCAGTAAAGCTCCAGTGCAGACGAGCCTTGTTCCCCCATTCCCTGGCTCCGTGCAGTCTGTCAGGCTGGCCCCGCAGCTCAGCCACCCTGGAGAGCTCAGGTGCTCCGGCAGCCTCACCTGCTCTGTGCTCACCTGGCCCTGCCACACTCACCTCACCTGCTCCTTCCTGAGCCTGACCCCTGCAGCAGCTCCTGGAGATCCTTTCCTCAGCCTGGGGGGGTTTATCAGGAGCCTGGTGCAGCACAATCAGTGTTATTACATTTGGAATGCCACTGCTGATCTCCTGGTTGTGGCCCCCGTGTCTCTGCTGCACCAGCAGGTGCTGCCAACCCCTTCTGTCAGCAGAATTTGCATTTTGGCCACAGCAGCAGTTTCCCTGGGGCAGGGAGTGGTCCTGGCACGAGGGGCCAGTGCTGTCAGGGGGCTCAGAATGGCTTTGGCTCCTGCAGGTCTTTTCCCCCCCACATTTTGGGCTCAGATGTGGAGGTTTGGAAGGAGATGAGGGGATCAGAGGGGCAGGTGGGAGCTGAGAGTCCAGGCAGAGCTGCACACCTGCTCTCACCAAGGGCTGGAGGTGTGGCTGCTGCTTTCCACACCTGCCAGTCAGGAGCATTCAAATTGACATTTCTGCTGTGCCCTGTTGCATCTGTTGAGTGGCATAAAATCATTTTTAGGTCATGGCTTGGTGCTGAAGGAGTCTCTGTGCCTCTCCAGCTTCCGTAAAAGTTAGATATTGGGGTAGAAATGGCAACCCCAAGAGTTCTAAGTTTATTATTATGGTTTGCAAATCATAAAACTGGATTAATATAAAAAAATTGAAGATGAATAATTTTAAAGATAATGAAAATTTTTACCTTTGCTTTCACTTCTTTAAAAATTAATGTTTGTATTTTCGCAAAATGTTCTGTAAAATTAATAAATAACAATAAGCTTCATCTTAAGTCACAAAACTGTACAAAAATACTACAGTATTAAAAACAGTCTTAAAAATTTTTAACGGCAGAATTTGTACTGTGAAGTAACACCGACCAAAATAAGTATTTCTACAATTTCCTGGTACCAAACGAGCCAGTTAGAAATGCAAAATTACTGAAGACTCAAATAGAACTTTGCCCTCTGGTATCCTGTGGACAATTTGGTAATGAGTTATAAAGCTCGTGCATGTGCTGGTTTATGGTTTAGCTCCTAGGGCTCTGCTGGGTCACTGAAGTGTTTAATGTATGCATATGTTTGTCTGATTTAATAACAATCTGCTGATAAATAAATTCAAGATTTAGGCCCTGAGTTGTTAAGGACCTTCACAGGATTAACAGTTTGTTGTTTTCAGTGCAGTTGCAATTGTAGGTTGTGTGATTGTCACAGTGAAAATGCAAGGGAAAATAAAATTTAAATCATGTATTGGTTATTAAAAAAACTCCCAACTACTGCCAGCTGCAAAAACCACTCTCTGGTAGATATAACTGGATGCAAGGGCAGGGCATTAATTATTCATCACCTGTGGCTCAGCAGGCCCAGCAGAGGCAGAATTGGAGGGTGGAGAAGTGAGCTGGCTCCCTGGGGATGCCCCAGGGAAAGAAGCAACCCCAGGGAGCAAAGCCAGCCCTGGGAGCAGGGGGAGCCCAAACCCTGCCCAGCTCTCATCACAAACGGCTCTCAGACACAACATGTGTGCTGGCACTGCTGGCAGGAGCTAAAGGCACTGCAGCACTGCAAATTCAGACAGCAGAAATAACGAGTGGCTCCAGCCAAGCCACGTCCACAGGATCTGCACTAGCTGGTAAATAGTTTTATTTTTTAATAGCAGAGTCCCAGTACTGATGGCACACAGGAGTAAAAGATGGGATATCTCTCTGATTGCAAGGAGGTGAACAGTCTTATATCAACATTAAATGGATTGTAGATATAAGTGTTTTAAGGCTTGAGTTCATAAATAGAATGTGACAAAAGGTCAGTCTGGCACATATGGCTCATTTACTGTTCAGCTGCACAAAGATCTTGTAATGGCTGGGGCTTATAATGACTAAAAACCCAATGCATGAGTGGCTACAGAGAATTAACTTCATGATCTGGGTGTTGCATTTGAATGGCATTGAAAACAATGATAATTATTTGAATGACTAAACCATATTTACGTGTTTTGAGTTTTCCCTTTGGGATAGTTCCCTGTTTTTCTATCACACACCACTGGCTGGGAGATGCTAGGCTGCAGTTAATAGCTCTGTTTTACATGGCAATATTATTTCAAGTACTTGAATGTAATAGCAGCAAAACACATCATGGGTTGTAGCTGTGGTCAAATCAATACATTCATACAAAATGGGGAGAAAATTAATGTTGTGCTGTGAATGGCTCTAGCTAGAGAAATGTCTTTTGTAATAATGAGCAGACTTAATAGTCTCCAGCACAAACAGAAGTGAAGAGCAACACGACCCTTGAAGGAGCACAAGGGAGCTTTGTGCTGTCCAAATCCCCTTATCCCTCTAAGGACAAACAGGATTTCCTCCATGTGCTCCCCTTAAGGTAATAGAGCAACAGCTATAAATAGGTAAATATCTGAGTGACAGCCAGCCAGCCAGCCTGGGGAACCTGGGACACCAGATTGTCACCATCTCTGCCTCCTGGGGGGAGCAGGAGTGGGAGCCTGCAGGGGCTCAGCAAGGGGGGAGAGGAGGGACTGACCCCTGGCTCCAGGCAGGAACTGACCCCTGTCCCCAGGGATGAACTGACCCCTGTCCCCAGGGATGAACTGACCCCTGTCCCTAGGGATGAACTGACCCCTGGCTCCAGGGATGAACTGACCCCTGTCCCCAGGGATGAACTGACCCCTGGCTCTAGGGATGAACTGACCCCTGTCCCCAGGGATGAACTGACCCCTGTCCCAGGGAGGAACTGACCCCTGGCTTTTGCAGGGAGCTGCTGGAGCTGCCACAGCTCATGGACATTAAGCACCAGAGGATTTGTGATTAGTGGGCCTGTGGTTCCAGGTGGAGGCAATGTAGCAAGCTGCAGGACAGACAGAGGGCCTGGTGGGGACAGACTGAATTTGTGCACAGACTGAGAAATTACCTGGGGGAAAAGCCAGGCTGACTGAGGGAGAGCCCTCAGCTCTCTGCAAAGTGAACTTTTCTTCACTTGCAGGTGGAGGCTCTGGGAATGAGAGACTGCAAACCAAACAGCTGTGTGGGAAGACACCTGGGCTTCACTGCTTGCCTTAATGGATTAAATCCAAGAAATGGAAGCACTCACTGAAATACTCAGGGCTGGCAGTGACACTCAAATATCAAACCCAGCATGAGCTGAGAGATGAAACGCTGTGCAGCAGTGCTTGCTGTGAGGGGACAAGCTGCTTCCAGTGCTCTCATTTGTACCTTGCCTTTCTTTTGCTGACGTGTGTTACCATAATGTCTTTTGACATAAACTTATTGTTTGATACAGTTTTCATACAGTTCCTACAGTTTTCTTGTAAGTTGGAGCAGAATTTCTCTTGCTGCAGACAGAGAGAGGGCTGAGCTGAGCTCAGGAGTGGTGACAGGCTGCTGGTTCTGGCAGGGCAACATCTTGAGCATCTTTTTGTGATGCTTTAGCATGGACTTAGCAGTGCAGATCTTGCAGCTGCAGTACGAAACTTCATTGGTTTAATGAGATCTGTGGTCCCTGTAAGCCAAGAGAGGAGTTCCCACAATCAGCAGAGTACTCCAAGGTGGGACTCTGCTGCCTTTATTGAGATTTCCACTGTACAGCCGTGCTGGGCTGAGCTGAGTGTTCAGAGTGCTTTTATAGCCCGTGGAGAGAAACAGGGAATGATTTCTCTTGTTCTACAGTAAGTGCCTACAGTGCACAGAAGCCATGCCTGGTCTCTCTGAGGGGTGCAGATAACTGAGCAGCTCTGAATTCACAGCAGGTGAGGTCAGGTGAGGTGAGGTGAGCCCTGCCCTGGCCCTGCAGGAGAGCAGCCAGACCTGCTCGGTGCTGGCACTACACGTTGTGCTCGCTGCACTTTTATCTACCAGGTTTTTAAATATCCAGATGCCTGCACGGTATTTACCTCCAGTCCAAGGCTAAAAGGGCATCTTCCTTCTCCTGGCCCAGCCTGAGGCTGCTCTGCTCTCCTCTCGGTCCCAAGGTGTTTCTCAAGTTTATTTATAGAGGACACAAGTGCTGAGCTTGGCTTTCTGTCTCCTTGCACCACACAGTCATTTACAGTAATGAGAACAGGATCCCAGCTGCCTCACAGTCCAAATGAGGACTCCAGGCTGATATTGTGGGCCAGATGAAGTTCTAATTGCATTTAATTCTGGCTGGAGTAGCTCTCCTTCTCTTTTCACTTGTACCAGCTCTGCTTGAATGTGGCTTTAAGGTTTCCTTTGTCCTGCTTTTGTGTTGTGGATTTGTTCCTTGATTGCAGTGTGATTTCAGTAATTGCTGAAGTTTCAGTCGCTAACTATGTTAATTGAGGAGCTGGACAGATGGCTCAAGCATCCCATATTAAGCTTATTGTGCTGAAAGGATGCAGCCATCAGGACGTGAAGTGTTACCATGGGAATGCTCTTCCAGAGGCTCTGAGTGCTGGAAGCTTTGCACAGTGACACTGCCAGGACTGGAGTGACATTAGCTTTTAAGAGATAAAAAGAGGCAATTGAGGGTCAGTTTAAAAAATCCTTGGAGAAGTAGCATGATATATTGGTGTCCTCAAATTAGCTGCTGTGCAGTCAGCCAAAGGTCCTTTGTACATCGCTGCATGAGGAGCATCAAAGCTGTGATTAGCTCTAAAACAGAGCTGTCATCCTCTAACTTTCATTGCGGGCTTCAAACTGCTCTAAAACTTTCTGGTCTCCAGAATACTCAGTTCATTTCACTGGGAAGAATTTTCAGTGACCTTCGGAGGAGGAGGATGGTTGGGTAGCTGAGAATTGGGATGCCATTTCAGTAAGAGCCTCAGCTGGGTTTCTGTAGGTAACTCTGAACTGAGAGTTTGGACAGGACTCAAACATCTCACATGGAACCCACAGAGCTGAAATTATGGAGACTTTGGCTCAGAGCAGCTTAAAATTCCTTTGGGCAAGTAGTTTCATTCCTTCATAGCAGAAGAATTGAAATTTAGGCCAACATGTTTCTTTGAAGCTGCTGTCTTTCTGAAACCAGCTGCTCTGTGTTGAAAGGCTGGACTGGATGAGGTGTGCTCTCGATGCCCCCATTTCTGGCAGTGTTTTTCAACAATAAAAGAAGGGCTGTCCAAGGAGATCACACACAAAAAAAATCTGTTTTTGTTTGACAGAGATGCACTGTCAGGAAAAACATAAGTTACAGGAAAGAAAAAAATAAAACAGTTTAACAATTCCATTTTCTCATAAAATGGGATTTTATTGTAGTGTCTTATCTCATACTTGGTGTTTTTCCAACACTGAACACTTTTTTAGAATCTGTACCTTTGTTTTGGAATTTAGAGGGATCTCTAGAAAATCTCTCCCTAGAGTATAATCTTCAAAGCAATTGTCTGTTCACAGAAAAAGCCGTGAGAGGAAAAGGTCTGTCTGTCTGTCTGTCTGTCTGTCTGTCTCCCTGCCTGGGGCCGTATCAGATCTCTCCCTTGGCCAGTGTAATCCGTGTTGCTGTGATTCCAGAGCGATCTGGGTCTGAGTGGCTTTAGGCAGGCTGGCCAGCTGTGCTTGCCGTTTTTATCCTCTCTAAGCAGCAGTCCCCGTGCAGGACTTGCAGCCGAAAGGAAATTCTGAAGCTGTGAAATGAATCGCACTTGGGTAGGAAAGGAATATACGGCAGCACTGCTGGAGGCAGGGCTGGAGCGTATGAGCTCCATTTTCCCGGTGAAAAAAGTGCTTTGGTGGCTGAAGGCGTTTGTGCGCCGGGGCTGCCCAGCCCTGCTGGGATCAGCGAGTCCTGGCTGCGGCGGTACGAGCTGAGGCCAGCACGCTGCATTGCTTTCATCGCGATTTTCCGCTGCCTGCCAAGCTCTGCCCTTCATTCTGGGCCCTGGAAATCAGCAGCAAAAACACTCCCGATGGACGAACCCAAACTCATCAGCGGCTGTCCTGTCCTTAGGCCGTTTAGAGCGCCGTGCTCCTCTATTCATTTCCTTTGAGAGCATTGTGTGGTGCTGATGCGGATTTCTGACTTTTGAGAAGCCTCCTTCATTGCCACGCACCCAGACAGGAGGGTGAGAAGTGCCCGTGCTTCAGATCGCACACCTTGTCTGAAGAGCAGCTCCAGTCGAAACGTAATTAAGCAGTAATGACAAGCAATTATTGCAGAAAGAGCTCCTTGGTAAACTTGGAAGAGCATCCCCTCCTTTTGCCCAGCAGGCAGGATGGGTGCTGTTCCAGAAACGCCAGTTTCTGCCCCTGAGCCCTGCCCATCCTCACAGCACTGCTCCAGCCCCGAATATTCATCACCTGCCCATCCTCACAGCACTGCTCCAGCCCCAAATATTATCACCTGCCCATCCTCACTGCCCTGCCAGGCTG
>JAOTQZ010000759.1:254589-271976 GCA_026546895.1 Pogonocichla stellata
CTGATACACTTACAGGTTTTCTGCTCTGGCCTTAAATGGTTTAATTTCTTGGAGCTTCAGGTCTCTGTTAAAGTATGACATTTTTTGCCTGCTTAGAGTGTTTTGGTGCCCAGATAATTTTCCAGGCATGCAGTGATACTTGGGCATCTCATGCCAGGGATCCTATCAGGAGCTGGTACTGATGGCAGAGCTGGTTTTTATTTCTGTGTTTGGGATCTGTACAGTAGTTGATGCCTCTCTAGAAACTGCAACCTGATGAAAATAATTTCTTGTCTACACAGAGCAAACCTTGGTGAGAGCACACAGATACCAGATCTTGAGGCTGCATATTTTCAGGAGGCTTCTTTTTTTTTTTTCCCCCCCCCCTTGGTTCATTCTTTTTTTCTTTTCTTCTTTTATAATTTTTGCCATTTCTTTGTGGTTTTGCCAATTTTTTGTGTTCAGAATTCTGACTGTATGGTAAGTTCCACAATTAATGGAACAGGCTGATGATCTGCTCAAGTGTTAAACACCAGATAAAATATGTAATAAATGTAATAATTTTCTTTGTTTGAACACGGTTTTTTGTTTTTTGTTTTTTTTTATTCCCAGCATAAAGATTTGTAAACTGTCAGACCAAGACAGGAATAAACACCTTTGCTTAGCCTTCCTACAATGTGAGAAGACACCATAGCATTAAATTCACTTGGTTTTTTTGTTGTGATTAAGACAGATTCAGAAATGGACTGGATGGCCTATCAGGAAATAAATTATTCCCTTTTTATTGCAATATATCTCATGTAATTTTCACACTGGCATAACTCTAAACCCAAATATTTTTATTGCCAGTGAATTACATGACAGGAAGATCAGGTTCAAAATATTCCAGGGGAAATTTCACCTTATCAGTTCAAGATGATACTCTGATTTCAAATATAGTTCAGCATTTTCCTGGCATTGTAGGGGTTTTATGGGTGACTTCTTCCTTTCCTTATAAATACTTATGAAATAGGCAATACTCCTTATGTCATTAAGATAAATTTTTTTGCTCATGCTGCCTAATAAATTTTTCATCTCATATTTTCCTTGGCTCAGGACTTACACTTTTTTCTGTCTGCCTAGGTTCAGGGTGGGACAAGGCTGTTGTGAAATCAGCAGTGGCATTTCAGGGCTGCTAAACTGCATCTGTCAGGCATGGTAATATTGGTTGGATTACCAGTAATAATTTAAACCAGGTAGTGACATTTACCAGCACAGCAAGTGTTTGTTTTGGTAGATCTATTCATCAAAGAAAAACAAGAGGCTTTCTGAGCTAAGTTCTCGTTCTTGTTTGACTGTGACTCTAATATTGTACTCTACTAAGGGCAGGTCCATATTGTTTCTGAATAACTTTAATGACTTTCCTCAAATGTCACTGAATCCAGAAGACTTTGACACAAACTCTGTGCTTAGGATAGTCGAATTCTTAGGGCATAGTGGAATTCCAAAGAAGCTGAAAGAAAGTGGGTTTAGATTAAATACCAGGGAAAAATTATTTACTGTGAGACTCATGAGGCACAGGTTGTTGTCACATTCCCAGTGATTTCCCCATCCCTGGAAATGTCCCAGGCCAGGCTGGATGGGGCTCTGAACAAGCTGGTCTAGAAGAAGGTGTCCCTACCCATGGCAGGAGGAGGTTTGCAATGCCATGATCTTTAAAGTGATTTTCACCAAGGCCAAGTTTTAGTCGGATTTTAAGATCTATTTATCTCCTTTCTTTTTTTTTTTTTTTCTTTTAGCATCCCTTTGACCAGCCAAGACAAGCCTTTACATGCTTAATCTTCTCCTGCATGGAAGTTGATTATGCTACTAGAAACTGTATATTGGAGGAATAAGCTAGGGTGAGCTGAGGACACCATGGCTTGAGCTTTAGCCTGGAGTGGCTTTTATTTTTTTTTCTGCCAGGTTATGGTAGGAAATTACAGCAAACTTCTGTACATAAATCTGCTGCTGCAGTTGGTAGGCTGCTAATTTGGCTAGTGGGGCAGGAAGATGAGAACAAGGAGGTGGTAACTATGGAAGTTCATCCTCCTGGCCTGCATATTTCTTGGGCAATCCATACATATTCTCCCATGCCTTTGGCTTTTCTGCATGATCACAATTGGCTTTAGCTTTTAAATCTTGCTCTTAGGTTGAAGAGGTGTTTTTTCATTGCTCCTCACACCTGTGGGGCCAAGTTGTACTTAGCAAAGCAATAGGATAATTTATTCTGTCATTGTATTGGTAAAAGTTATCTCTGTTAGATTTATAAAGGCACCAACTTCTGGAGTCCGGTGGCAATAGAGAGAGGCATTTATTTTGAGAGGAAATTTTAAAAACTAATTTAAAAAATAATAAAAGGAAGTAAATCAACTTGGGTTTTTTTCAGCATCCTTATTATAGGAATCATTTCTTATCTCAATCTCTTCCTGAACCAGCAAGAGTTGCCATGGCCTGAACTGGTCATCCACTCACATGGAATTAACAACACCTCTGCAAAGTAATTCCAAATAAAACCAGGTGCTGTGACAGGATAAAAGTACACTGTAGCCATGAGCCCATCACCTGCCCATCCTCACTGCCCTGCCAGGCTGCTCCAGCCCCGAATATTCATCACCTGCCCATCCTCACTGCCCTGCCAGGCTGCTCCAGCCCCGAATATTCATGGGTGAGGAGAAGGCAGCTGGCTCCTCCATGGTCCAGGGCAGTCTGGCAATTCAGGGCTCTTTCCTCACAATGCTGTGCATTAAATAATGTTTATATGCACAAATACAATAATATAATGTGCATGTGAGAGGGTGGAGGCATGGAGGTGGGTCAGGCCTCCCCACCCCACTGAGGGGGGTGAGACCCCTGACTCATCAAACACAATGCTAGAATTTGTTTAATAGGCAAAGCTAATTTATTGTCCCAAATTCCATGGTAAATTCACACTGTGGTCTTTACTGGAGTGTAGAAAGGCTGTTCAGCTGTCTCTGAAAGATGCCCAGTGAAAATGCTGTGCCAGAATGCAGAAAACCAAGTTTCTTGGGTTTTCCCAACATTACAGTGCTGGAAATGATAATGCAGCTGGATCATTAACTTCAACAATGTCAGCATGTTCTCACCATGGCATCTACATTAATTAGTCTGCATGTTATTTAACAGCACACTTCTCTTAGATGAATTCACTAATGTACTTTTTGGCTCCCTCTATGTGGAGTGCCTCTGCTTCAAAAGTGAAGCTAGGGAAGGTAGGGAGGTGTGTGGAAACACACCCCAATGTGTTCACGTGTGAAGAGAGTCACATAAAGACGCTGAGTGAAAACTTTCCTGAAGGAATCTCTTGCTGCTTACTCTGCAAAAGCCTTTGTTTTCACCTCCTGTGCAGGCAGGAAAGAAAACAAAAACCAGAATATCAAATCTAGAGGAGGAGCAAATGTTTATGAACCTGAAAAGTGAGATGAATGAATGGTTCCAGCAGATTGTTTTAGCATCAATTAAGACACTATTCAGAGTCCAGAAAAGGAACAGGAAGATATAATGAGAACCTTAAATTCACAGATCCATTCACAGCTGCTCCCTGTGTGTGGAGACCCAGCTGAACTGCAACCCATTTGGATTAAAGTGCAGTGTGTGTGTGGCTTTATTTTAAATTTTTCCATAATCTCAGGGTTGAGAGCAGCCTCTGCACTTGGTCAGGAGTTCAGGTGTGAAGTATGATGCGTTTGTTTTACCTTATTTCGATGCTGTTCTCTGCTGCTGAACTCGGCACATTAATCAACTGATTAATAAGTAATCAATCAGAAAACCAAATAATTTGGGGGCTGAGAGGAGAGTGGGAGAGAGAAAGGCTGAGCTGCTGAGCATGTCCCAGGGGAATGACAGAACTGAACCAATATTTGAGAGGCACAGCAGATACACACAAAGATTTCTTTCTTTCTTCTTTTCTTTCCTTTCTCTTCCTTAGGCTGTGCCTTTCATGCTCCAGATCTTGAGATGCACAAGCAGAGTGTGGTGTGTGGGAGGCAGCAGCTCTGTGACTGAGCTGCTGGTTTAAGTTAAGTTATATATTACCCATAAATGGCTCTTTTCTGGGGCTTATCATCTTCATTAAGAATCACTTTGTGCTGAACATTTCTATTAATCAGCTTGAAGCTGGCTGTTTATGCCTCCAAAACATGCCTCTGAACAGTGTCTGGGTTTTTAAGCTTTTATTGAAGAGTTTCAAAAGGAAAATCCCTCTTAAATCTTCTAAAAAGAGGAAACCACAAAAAAATCTTTGAATTTGACAGAATTCCTCTTTGTTTTGAAGAATTCTGAATCAAAATCATGAATGGTACTGTGGAAACCAACAACTTTATAAAATTACCCAAATCCAGATTTAGCTGAGATTGCCATAAAACTACTCATCATGTAATGATGGCCATAAAACAGCAATTACACTATTTTATTCTGAGTTTTAATTATGCAATTTCAAGGAGTATGTTGATTGAATTCTTAGAATATTCAATGGTGTTAAAGATAATATTGTGACATTTTAGCCTGTGTTCTTTGGGAGTGCTTCTAACCCACGTGCTCCACCGAGCCTCCCTTGTGCTTTATTTTTCATTAAAGTTTTTAGAAACGCAAACAGTGCAGCTCTCCTTAGGAGCCAGGTGACAGAGCAATGTGGCATTTCTGCCATCACACACTGCCCCCTCATCCCTGCTGCAGCCATGGGGGTCCCTCAGCTCAGCCCCTGCTCCACCCAGCCCAGCTGTTTCCAGCTGTTTCCAGCTGTTTCCAGCTGTTTCCAGCTGTGCTGCATCCCAGCACGCAGGGGCTCCAAGGACCCCAGGCTGCTCCTGGTCCCACAGGAAACAAGGTTTTCACACCCAGTAGGTTTGTTTAAATAAACAAACAAATAAATAGACAAACAAACCCATTTGCTTTTTGTCAAAAAAGAGGTTAGGTTTTTAAATTACTTTTGGTCCTACTCTGTGAACACCCTTAGATTGCAAATGCATTCATCAGAGAATGTGTAACTAAAGACTAGCACAGATTCCATTTCAGAGATCAATGTACAGCTCTTGGCATCATTAGGGGCAAGTTTCCTGCATAATATAATTACTGCATCTCATAAATCAAATGATATTAATAAGCTGATCTCTTTGGGACAGGAGCTGTCACTTGTTATATTATTGAACAATGTTTGTAATGCTGGGCTTGGAACTTGATTGAAATTGAGATCTGACTGTAAAATTTTAATCAGGAAAGCTGGGTAGATTTTCTTTCCTCACAATTTACACAATTGCTCAATACACTTTTCTCTATCATTTTAGCCTTTTTCATTTGACAAACATTGATGGGTTTTCCACAGCTTTAATGGAAGTAAAATTGTCATGAAAAAAGCAGTAATTGCATGTGTTTCTGTAACAGTTACAAGCCAGAACACTTTCTTCAGGAATGAGAACTCAAATTAATACAGTCTAAGCTAGTTGTTAGTATTTTTAAAGTCTTACTCTGAGTCAATCACAGCTTCTCTAAATTGTAGCAACAGCAGCACCTTTACAGAAGCACAGGGCTGTCCTCACAGGAGACTTGGCTTGCAGCTGTTTATTTATGTCAATGAGCATTGCACTCAGGTATCAGCAGGAAGCCTTACAGGACCAACATTGACAGCCCTGAGCTATTTTAAATTGTAATGCCTAACTGCAAAGTGTTCTTGATGCTGTAATTCTTACTCAGAATTTATTTAAACAATAAGCAGGGGAATTTTTCTTTATTTTATCCTAGTATTCTATAACCAAATCCAAATTTTCTTGTGCTCTTCCAGTTCTGCTCACCAGCAGGGAGACTATTTCTTCATGTTCCACATTTCTCCTACCTCTTGATTGTATGTGAGATTTTCTTTTCTGCTGATGATTTGTGTCCTTTTGGCCATGTTGGAATGACAAGACAGTGACATCTGGTGACCAGTTCTGTGTATTAATTTTATTTTTTGATACTTTGCCCCAAATTTTGGTAATTACTGCAAAAAAAAAATCCATTAATAAAGAGATAACCTCAGCAAGACCCATCAAGTATATGTGAATGCCACAATTTTTTGAGTGATTTCTTATCCATGTAGCCAACTGTCTTCCCACTGCCACCAAGCTGCTTCCAGTCAGGTCCTCCACTGTCCTCAGGTGTCACCCCCTCAGGTGTCACCCCCTCAGGTGTCACCTCCTGTGCTGGGTGTTTGGCCTGAGCTCTTGGCTGGCCACAGACACAGAGGGCTCTGGGTCATTATCATTGAACTGGAGCTGACTTCTCCAAAAAAGAACCAGAGCAAAACTCCCCAACTCCTCACCCTTATTTGCTGTCACAGCTTTGGTGTTTTTTTGCTCAGTGGGTGCCAGCAGGGCTGCTGCCAATAGCCCAGTGTCTCAGCTGGCTGCCCTTGCTGGGCAGATTAATTTCATAACCAGGAGCATCAGTGCTGCTCCTCCTCCAGCCTGGGGAGGGCATTTTATATCAGTCTTTATCAGCAAGTGCAGTGGCTGCTGATGCTTTATCTCTGCTCCATCACTCTGCTGCATCACAGCATCACTGCAGCTCTCAGATGCTCCTGGGGCTGCTCTGATGGCATTGGAGAATAGATGGAATTTGCCCAGAGATGCATGAATGAGAGAGAAATCAAGAGCAGTGAAGCAGAGAGCAGCCTCTTTAAGCAGAGGGGTTTCCTCTTTCCTGCAGATCCTATCATTTATTCAGGGATATTTTTCTGGCAATATAAGGTGTTCCCACATTCTGATAATCCCTGAAATCATCAGCTTGCACCACTTCCTCAGAGTTCATTTGTTAAAGGAATTGTTGTTTGTTTGATGGTCTTTTTGGGATTTTTTGTTTGGTTGGTTGGTTTAGTTTGGCGGGTTTGGTTTTTGGGGTTTTTTTGTTTGCTTTGTTTGGGTTTTTGTTTGGTTTTTGTTCGGTTAGTTTGTTTGCTTTTGTCATTTGTTTTTGCTTGTCTTTTGGTTGGTTGGTTTGTTTTATGCTGAGGGTTCTTTTTATCTGGTGAATGTTCTTTTATCACATATATTGAAAAACCTGGTCTTCTTGGATGGGTAGTCCTTTATTAGATCTTGTGTTATATAAATGTGACATCAAACATATGAAATATCCCAGGAAATAAAGGCCTGAAAAGGCAGCAGAGTTATAGTGATGAACCTGGAGTTTTTCAGAGGGAACACAGGGTTGGGCTGTAAGAAGGAAAACGTCCAGGCAGAGATGACAATGAATGGTGACACCCAGTAGAAACATTGACTTATTTGTAAGGAAAGACATTTCAATGATGTTATGGGAATGATCAAGAATAGTTTTGAGAAGGTTGAAGTATGATCAGCATATATATTTGCAATATATAAGTTTGTGTGATTTCCCAATTTCTGTAATCCCATCACCTGAACTCTGAACACTCAGAATCTTGTTGGTGACTCTTTCTCCTCAGCTGTGTCCACCCAGGATTATTGTAATTAATGTCCTTTTTCTTAGAGCGCTTGGTGCTTGCCCCAAAGGGCTGGAAATGAGTGCTGCAGGTGGAAGGAGCTGGGAATTCTGTGGGGCTGGGGCTGGGAGCTGCCAGGGCAGCAGAGCAGAACCTGCCCTGCAGTGCTGCACCTTTCCTGCTCTCCCTCCAAAATGCACATTACTGCCAGCCAGATGCCCGACCTGGAAATGTTAAATAAGGGCTAATTCAAAACCAGCAGACTGAAAAAAGTTTTGGGCGGGGAAAAAAAAATGGCAGGAGCTAAATTTGGAAGAAAGCAAAAAATCAATTAATAGAAATGTATCTGAAGGAACATGGGAAATGAGGCATAAAAACTTATATAACAGGTTCTGTTTTGGCAAAAAATACAGAACAAAATATGGAAAGAGTGATGGAAGTGGATAATAATGGTTTGAATGTTTTAAACAGGTTAGAGTTTGCAATATTTTCCACTGAAAGTGAATGCAGACCTCCTTTGCTGTTATTCAAAGGCTGCAAGTCTTTTCCCTTAGCCAGGAAAGGCAGTAATGGTTGTAGCTCAGCGTGCAGGAGGGTTGGCTGGACGAGAAGAATGAATTGGAGGGACAGGAGGATGTGTTGGTTTTTCCTCTCTCTGCAGTGCTGCTCAGGTGCTGCTGGATGTTCACAGGAGCATTTCCCCTCCCCATTTCAGTTCCAGGTGGGAAGCACCTCTCCTCCAGTGCCACTAGCAGTGGGCTCTGGTCTAGCTCGAGGAGATATCCTGATTTATGGCATTCCAACTGGATCATTTTCCATGCTCAGACCAGCAGCAGCTATCAGCAGTTTCGGTGATGTGTTGGAATCTACCTGGCCATTTAACTTTCCAGTTAAATAACTTTTGAAGATAAGTTCAGGCTTTTGCTATTGCAGAAAACATTTTATTAAACTGTTCCATAGCTTTTTCATTCCAGCATAAACCCACTTGGCTTTACTAAAGCAAATTGTTTTCCACAATGATTTTAAGTCATTGATGGCTTATGTGGCCATAACTTGCCCCTAATGTCAGTCCAGAAAATAATACTTAGGCATCCTATTTTTATTCCTAGAGAGATGCTCATGGGCTGGGGGAGGTTCCCTGCCTGCAGCAGGGGGTGGAAGGAGATGATCTTTGGGGTCCTTCCAGCCCAAGCATTTCCCTGATTGAATTGTTATGGGAAAGGGAAGGACTCACACGCTGTAGGTACCTTCCAGAGCCAAAGAAAATATGCCATGAGATATGAGATTCCAGGTAAAAACAAGTAATCTTTCTTTCTATCTGTGGTGTTTCACATAATTGCTCTGCTGCTGTTGCCATGGTAATTTTCAGCAATTTTCTGTCTCTATATTGTCCTCTCCTGTCACTTACATCTCTTACATGTGCTCCCTTCTGCTCAACACATGAATTGCCCATCTACATCATCTTTTTTTTCATCTTTACAGCCTCACACAAGTAACTGATTTTAAGTCTACACAGACCTTAAAGATAGCAGTGTGCTCCCAGGCTTTGCTGGGCTGGTGCCAGTGCTGTGTTCCCACACCAGCAGCCACCACAGAGGAGATGGGAGCTCTCTCCTGCTCTCCACAGAGCGTTTCAAGGACCTCTTAAACTGAGGCAAATATTGTCTCTTGAGCTGCTTTAGCAGTTTGGTGTGAGAAAGACTAAAATTAAGTCCATGCTATTTTAGCAGCTGTGAACCTTCCTCATCCTGTGCGGTGTTACATTTAGAACTGGGCTGGAAATACAGAGCTGGGGGTGGCTGCTGAGCATTATTCACTTTCCTGGTGCAGCCCAGGGTGCAGTGAGTGACTGGGACAGGAATTTTCTTTGTTTGGGAGGAGAGTTTCACAGTGCAAAGGAGAGTTCACTGACAGTGGGCAGACAGCTACAGCACTAACAGCATCACATGGTGTTAGCACTGACATTTCTCTAATGGACACCTCATTTTCATCTTGTAGAAAATCAGAGCTACTGACTTTGTGGGGAACCAAGGATAATGTAGTGCAAACTTTGAGGGTGCAGAGGTTTTGTTACTAAGATGGTTTGTAGCTGATTATCCAGATGAATCCTGCCTGGAGTGGGCTCTCCACAGCAGTGCATGCAGTAGCATGAGCAGAGAAACCTGGGGGGGACATTTGTGCAAAAGGAATAAAAACAGTGCACATGGTACATGAGGGGGAAAGGGAACCCAGAGTTTCCTGGAAATCAGAACCCATTCTGGTTGCTCCTCTCCATTTAAATGTGATCTTGGGAACTGGTTTGGTTTGGTACAATAGGAGTGACATCTAAATGTCTAAATTATGTCTAAATGGTAAATTACCTTTGTGTTCCTGCTCTGGATGTGATCTCTGGGATCCTGCAATCACTGTGCAGAGCATCTGCTATTTATTCCACAGAGAAAGATAACTTTGAATTAAAACTTTGACCTTTCAGGATGGAAGTATCCAAAGCTGGCCTCTGCTTCTGCATGGTGTGTAGGAAAAAAGCCCACAGTGGACAGATGGAGGGATGCTCTTCTCTCCAATATTATCTCTTCTCAGCCTCTTGCCCCAGTTTCTGCAGCAGACTTTTATGTTCTTGGAGAAAACCACGAGCATCTCAGCATGAGAAAATACAAATACTGTAACAGGATAGACCCAGCTAGAAAACAAACAATGCTGTTTCCTTCCCAGTTTTCTGATAAACATTAATCTTGTCTTGTCTCATTCCCCTGGAAAACACAGTTTTTCCTATTTCCAGCTGTTCAGTGGCAGGTTCCAGCGTGTCTGGAGTCCAGCTCGGGTGGCACTGGCAGCTCCCACAGTGGCTGTGATTTGTCTCTGGCACTTTGGGGGCTCCAGCTGCTTTCCCACGGGGCTCCCTCAGCTTTTGCTGCAGAATTCCCCTGCAGGAGCCACTGCCCAGGGCCAGTGCTGGCCCAGCTGAGCCCCAGGGAGCTCCTGCCTGCTCTGGGTGCCTCAGCTCCCCAACAAGAGCAAAACATCCTCTGCTTGAGTCCACACTGCATGAAAAGTGTGTTTCAGAGGCAGAAAGCTCTTCCAGTTCCTCTCAGATTCGTGTGAGGGGAGAAACAAGGCACTCCCCCCACCTGAAATTTTCATAAATTAAAGAGAGCCACTGAGGGCTCAGTCACTGCTAAAGCTGCAGAGAAGGGCTGAGGCAGTTTTGGCTCTTTTCTACTTTCGTGTTGTACATCATAATGGCATTTATGCATATCCTGCCTTTCTGGTTTCACTCCAGGAAGGATTGAACCTCAAATCAAAGCAAATTCAAATTTTGCACTCACAAAGACCAGAAACTGGTTGAATAATCAAGTTTTTTAGAAAGTCAGTGACGGAATTCAGGAGTTGAGAAGGTGATTTTTGGGAAGATGAAAAGATTAAAGTTTTTAGTGGTTTACCTGAGATGTCACTCTGAAGTGACTGTGTTTTTAACATTTTTTTGTGCTCATTTTACAGGGGTGATTACAAAGTCATACAGTTCTTGTAAGCTCTGATTCAAGGCCCACTATGGAAATCTGGCTATTTTTGCATTTATCTCATAATTGTATTTCAAACACAGATCTTGAACTGTACTTGAAAGGAAGATAGACTTTTATCCAATTTACACACCAGAAATTAGCAATGAAAATGGACATGAAAAAATACTTGTGGTTCATCCACATTCTTACATAAAAATCCAGCTTTGCAGTCCACGGCAGAAGGTTTTAATTAAGCCTGTTCTGGTCCATGGTGCAGCAGTAACAGGAAAACATTAATTACCCTGAACTATAACAGGATGTCTGAAGATCCTGCTGAAAGCATCCTTCTCTGAAGAGCCAGAGCTCACTGCCATATTAGCTGATATAATCTTCCAGATAGTAAAGGCTTGAATTGATTGGAACTTCCATTTTTCATTGTAGAGAGAAGTAATTAAAAGTAATCAACACTGGTTAAAGAGAAAAGATACAAATTTCTGAATGTATAATGTGTTACAGGTACAAAGTGGATTTTCCCCCTAAATTTGCCATATTTTGAGACCTCTATAAGATCTGCTAAGCCTCTTTCCATTGTGCAGACCCTGTATCAAAACTTATTTCTCATGAGGTGTTCTTGGTCTCTCCAAGGGAGGGCAGGTTTTCTGTGTGATGTTATTACTTATTGTATGGGGAGGAAAATGATTTTTCCAAAGGCAATTCTGCTTGGAATTGTGCCTGCCTATCACCATCCCCAAGCACTCACAGCAAAAAGCAGAAAAGTTGTGGGAAAAAGAAGGTTTGTCACCCTGGCTGTGCCAAATTGAAGTGGTCTGCAGCAGAGTTTAATTCTTTAAACAGATAAATATGTGGGAGAGAGGGAAGTGATCTCAGACCCTCTGTGGTGCTAAGGTACAGGCCTGCACTTCTTGTTCAGCTTAATTTATAATAAGGATTCATTTCTAACAGTGCTTCAGTAGAAATCATTTAGTAATAATCCATCCTCTTGGAACCAAAGCTGTAACAATCAGCTGGATGTGAATAATTGCTGCTAGAAGAAAGGTAAAAGTGTCTCTTTCTCTATTAAAATGTCTCCCTTTCTGAATCACTTCAGCATTTTCTTTCTCCTTGAGAGGCAAGGATCTTTGGGCTGCAAAAGGATAGGAAAAGAGTTTTGTTTTCATTTTTCCAGGATCAGTAAGAAAAGCCCCAACCCTTCCCTAACCCTGAGCGTATGAAGAAAAGGATTCTTCCAGAAATTCACAAATCATCTGTGCCAAGCTGTCATGGGCAGGGGCCAGCGTGGTGCCAGCAGCCTTGGCCCCACTGCTGTGACAGAAGGTGCAATATTGGCACACACACACAACCCTGCTGTACAAAAGGTGCTTTGCACATCTCTGCTCTCTGGATGACCAACAAACCCACGTCCCAGAGAGCTCTGTGCTTTCTCTTCTCGTCCCTCTGCACAAAATTGATTTTGTTTAGCACTGCTTTAATTTAGTGACCCACTGAATCACATTTGTAACTGGAAGGCATGAGAACGTCCAGTGATTACTGTTTTTAAATGGAGGCAGTTGGTTTTTCCTCACTGCCCACCAGACCCCTTGCTACAGGAAGCAATGCTTTCATTTCCTCTCCCATGTCATTTTAGGAAGGAACAGGTGTGTTTGCATCACAGGTGGGATTGACACCTGGCTGCTCTGCAGTTAACCCTGGCTGGTCTCTGTGACCTACCCTGTGACCTGATCTGTGTCCTGCACTGTGACCTGCCCTGTGACCTGCACTGAGACTCACAGGAGCTTGGGGCTTTTGGGCACAACCAGAACCAGAACCAGAACCAGAACCAGAACCAGAGCCAGAGCCAGAGCCAGAGCTCCTTTCTTTCCTCTCCCCAGGTAAGGGCTGGCCCTGCCCCACCCAGCCACACCCAGTGCGTTCTCCTGATGTTCCCTTCTGGCTGCAGAACAATCACATCACAGGTTTCTTCCCTCAATGCAAGCTGAGGAACTCCCCCGGGGGGCATTGCTGTCCCACCGTGTCATTGCTTTTCACATCACTGGGGATCTCTCTGCACACATCTGCAATGGTTTTCCTTCTCCCTGTTGCTTAGCAGCCTTCGGCAGTTGTTGATGTATCATTTGTTGATTTATCATTTGATATGCAGATAGATCGTGGTGCAGCCACAAGAGTTGGAAGTTCAGATTTCCATCACATGATTTTTACGTATTTCATACAAACCTCTGTAAAGCTTCAAGGGTAATTTGGCACATTTGTTCTCATGGAATTATGGAATTTCTTATCCTGCTGTCAACAAGCTGTGTACAATTACTTGGAAATCCACTTCAGATAGCCATTAATTATCCCTAGTTATTGTCAAAATAGTTAATTTCTTTTCTTCTCTTTTTTTTTTATTTAGACTTAATAGCATGCTATCATCTGGCAACCTAATCTTTGCTTTAATGAACAGTACCAACACATTAAAATGATGTGAAAATTATTACTTTACTTCACAGAAAAAAATATCATTAGTACAAGAAGCACATTAAATTCCTCAAGGATACCTCAAGTGCATGGATTTTGATGTTGATTAGAATTCTTCTGCAGAAATTGTTATTTTAGGATGTTAGCAACCCTTTTTCCCAATTTGCTATAAATTACCAGTCTCTGTCATAGATTGATATACGTGTTGTGTACAGATAGGACCTTAATGCATGTAAGAGCATCTCAGAGGGTACAGCTAATTAGTTAAAATGCAACCAATCACAGTTTTTGATGGTTTTGCCTGGAGGTCTAGGGGGGAATTAACATGACATACCTGCACCTGACCAGATTTCTGTGGAGCAGCACCAGTGTGTGGGTGAATGCACAGAAGGTTTTTGTTGCAGTCACTGTTATCTCTTTTCCCACTTCACTGCCTGCCCAAAAGCTCCTGAGCTGCTCTGGCTGCTGAGACCCTGCCAGGGCCATGACACCACTCAGCTGCTGCCACACAGAGCAAACCAGATGCAGCTGCACTGGAGGATGGTTTCAGCAGCTGCAGGTCTGGCCCCAGTGCCAGGAGCCAGCTCTGTGCTGGGGCTCAGGCACGGTGGGGCTGGGGGTGCCCTGGCTCTGGACTCACCCCCACCAGGGCCTCTGCTGGGGCTCTGCGAGAGGCTGCACGTCTCTCATGGCACATTTCTTCACATCTTTTTCCACAGTTAACTTCAGATTTCTTCAGCCTGCATTTCTCATACGTCCTTGCTGGTTTTTGAAGATGACTTTATCTCTTGTCTCTGGAGGACTCTGACCCACAGTGTAATTCAATGTACTGCTTCAAAGCACCCAGGGTGCTGTGACCCTGCATGCCATCCTCAATCTGAGTTTCTGGCAGCGTGGGGAGTGAAGCCTGCACATGGGTAGGTTTGTCACGGAAACCTGAATCCTATTTTGTGTTTTTACCTTTCTGCCAGTCCATGTTTTCACACACTCAGTTATTCTTGTTTATTCTCAGCCCTTCTTTATCTGAGGGAGGAAAAAAAAAAAGAGAGAGAGGTCTGTTTTGAATTCCCTGTCTGCCATCTAGCACGAGTTTTTATACCAATAACACCACCAGATTGCCAGATGTACTTTTAACTCCTCTGCTTGGGAGATAAGATTGATATTAATCCCATCTTTCTCAGTAATCTCCTGAGGTATTTACCTGCCTGGAATGATCATATTTCTTTATTTTTGGAATCTAAATTCTTTTATTTTTAATATCCCTTCGATATGCTTTTCATTTCAAGTTGCTTGGATGACTCATTACTAATCTCAGGTAGAGAATGCATTTTCTGTGCCAGCCACTGAATAACAGCTTTAGATGGATTCTTTTCCATGGATGATTTTTATGATTATTATTTTTAATCTTGGAAATGTCTCCTTTCATGATATGCTCCTGGGTACTAGCAATAGATCTGACTGTGGTTTGCACTGAAACTCTTCCTGACCATTTAAAGGAGCATTAAAGTGGAAGTAAATTATTTGTTGCTTATTCTTGATCCTCTTAAACTAGTGAGAAAGGGATTTTGTATAAAAGAGAGCTTTGTTCTAAAGGTCTCTAAAGAAGCAATAGAGAGCTCAGCCCCCATTGGAATTTGCCTTATATTCATAAATAAAGTTTTGTATGCTGGAAGACCTAACTTAGAAGGGAATTGTTTGAGTCCAATTCTCCCAGGGTTGATGTAGGAGAGGCCAGTTCCTACCAGTTACAGAAAAATGATCCTTATCCCAGGCATTTTTCTGCTTCTGTCACACAAATCATAGAGCTCAAAATGCCAAGGTACTCAGGCTTACAATGAATTCAACCGGACTTCAGAAGTTTAAGATGTGGACAGAAGGCTGAAAATAATAGAAGAAAGTAATTAAACTGATTAAGCAATGGTCAAAACCAAATCAAATGCTTATAAAGCTGAATCAAACATATGAGAAAATATGAGGAATTGAGCCTCAGAAAACTTTCCATCCATTTCTCTCTGCTGGAAGATGCAAAATGCAGTTTCCTGGCTGTTTCTAATGTAACTACATTTTAGGAATACACCTGGGAGACCACCAGAGTAATGGGGGCTGCAAATAATTCTGAAACCAAAATGAAATGTTCTTCAAAATAAGGGAAGATTGCAAGTAAGTCTTAGAATTTTCTTTGCCTAAGGCCAGAGCTAGAGGATAGTTGAAATTATATTTGAAATGTATTTTTTTCCCTTTATAATGCATACCAATTACTCCTCCAGTGAGAAGATCTGGATTCCCCAGCCTGTTTCCAGAGGACATTACTTAGATTACAACAAAGGGCACAGTTTTATGGCCAGACTTGCCTTAGCAAAGGAACAATTCTTGCACCTGCAGGCTCTGCCCCCTGCCTGGCTCAGAGTGCCACTCTGGGACACTGCTCTTGGAGATGCCCACCAGAAAAATCTCCTTTTCAAAAACATCTCCTGGTTTGCTCAGGGTTTCCACCTTAATTTTCACGAGCAGCATTTCTCCCCAAGGAGCTCAGAAGTTATTTACCACCTGCCGTGCTCAGAGACTGGCACTGCCCAGCTCCCCACCCTGCAGATTAAATCCCATTCTTTTTCTGGGTGAAGCCAGGAGAATTGCAATGGATTTGGATGGAAACAGTTGGGGAAGGGAGGCAAGGCCAGTTACAGAGAGTGCAGAGAATGGAGCTCCAGAATTTAACTTAAAAACCAGACAAACCTGGGGTTAAAATGCAAATAGACACAAAACATTTATGGCTCCTTCTGAACCTGCTGCCAGAACAGCTGCTGGACTTGGAAGCACTCACTGGTGAAGGGAGTTGGGATTTATGATCCTAAGGACCCAACTTCCTTTTGTCTTTCAGTTAGGACATGACAGAACAAAAACCAGCACGGAAATAAATAAAAGTTCGCTTTCTGGTTTTAATTAAGTTTGGCAAAATAAGGTCAGAAGAGGAGTGTTTGAAGTTGCCTTGGGCATTTTTCAGACTTTTTCAGTCAAACTAATGCTAAAAATGTAAAGAAAAATACGAGATACATTTGGTCCATCATTGTCATGGCTATAATTGCTTTAGAATCAGCCTTGTACTCTGTAAAAGAAATGTGAAAAATTTCTGTTGGCATGTTTGGAAAATGGATTGACCCGGTGTTTACTCAGTAAAATAATTTGGTGTAATCATGGTCCACAGCTGGTTTTTAGCATTTGCAGAAGCCAAGAGTTGAAGGGAAAAAAAAAGAGCAATCAAATGTTGGACGAGTTGGAAGTGCTGGAAGCATTAAGGATATTAAATATTTATAGCAAATAATTGTTTCTGCATTTTGGTCTCCAAATTAGTGCAGCTCCTGTGTATTTGTTTGTTGTTCTAAACTGTGTCTAGCAGCCTCCTGCACAGACATCTCAGAGCCATGGGCTGCTCATCCTGCCAGGTTCCTGCAAAGGCAGCTCAGAGATCTGAGAGTCTGGGTAGGAAGTTCATGAGGTGGAAATCCAGAGAGGTTTAGAAGGACAGAGCATCAGCCAGTTCTGTGCATCACCTGGCTCCCCTCCTTTCCCACACCCTCTTCACCTGCTCAGCACCTCAGCAGCAGCAAAGGATCCCAGGCACTGCAGGGTTTTGGTCTAACCCACAGAGCATCAGGCCATTTATCAAACATATCTGTCAGAAACACTCCTTGCCAACCACAACCATTATTTGAAGTCATCCCCCAAATGTGAAAAGAACAATCTGTTTGCTCCCAGCTGGGGCTGTTCTGTGGCTGGTCACAGCTGGGGGTTGGCTGGGAGGTGATGGTTTTGGGGTGTCTGGTGGGAGGTGATGGTTTTGGGGTGGCTGCTTGGGAGGTGATGGTTTTGGGGTGTCTGGTGGGAGGTGATGGTTTTGAGGTGGCTGGTGGGAGGTGATGGTTTTGGGGTGGCTGCTTGGGAGGTGATGGTTTTGGGGTGGCTGGTTGGGA
>JAOTQZ010000759.1:272646-308492 GCA_026546895.1 Pogonocichla stellata
GATGGTTTTGGGGTGTCTGGTGGGAGGTGGTGGTTTTGGGGTGGCTGGTTGGGAGTGATGGTTTTGGGGTGGCTGGTTGATGGCACTGGCTGGAGCCTGTGTTTGGGGCCAGGCAGACACACCGAGGGCAGCTGCACGTGTGAGCCCAGCTCCATCCTGCCCTCACAAACCAGCTCAGAGCAGTGGTTTCCTCAGCAGGGAGCAGCCCCTGCTGGGCTCCCAGTGCTGCTCCTCTTTGCCATTACACGGGGTCACCATCTCCTGACTCTCCCTGCAGCCTCTGTGTTAAATGTGCTGCAGAGAAAACAAAAGCACTGATTAGGGAGATGTTTGTAGAGCTACAGGTGCCTTTCTTGATGGAGACTGAGCATAAAAACAAATCTCTGTAAAATAAAAAGCTTCTGTTCATCTTGAAATGTGGGAAGAGGATTATGGATAATTGAAGGTGGGAGAAGGGAATTGCTGGGTCTGAAACATAAACACATTGTCTTTCTGTCCATCAGAAAATCAATTTTCATTGCTCTTTTCCCTCTGCTGATTTGTCTTGGGGGAAGTTCATATTTTTGAGATAACAAACTTCTTTTTACCTCGGCCAGCAGCTTGTAGAAATATAATTTTGCTTCTTTAACCACAGTCCAACACTGAGTGTTTAGTATCATTTATTTTCCTCACTGTACTGGCTTGCAGAGTGTCGGGCTTGCTGCCAAATGTACATCCCAGATCCTGGTAAGGCCCTTCCTCCCTTCCTTCATCCCACATCAGCTCTGCATCCTCTCCCTCCTGCGCCTTTCCCCAGATCCTTCACCTCTCCTCCACCAAAGTCCTTTTCTTCTCTCTTTAGAAACTCTGCTGACTTGTGATCACTTCCTGATTATTTAGGTTAAAATGTGCATTTGGCTGCATGGCTACCTACACATGCAAATAGTTATGTTTTTAAACTAAGAAATGCATAGATTTAGCTTATTATAAAATCAGACACAAAATGAAAGGACTTGATGCTTTTCATTTGGGTGTAATGCAGCTGGGATAATATTCCTTCCCTGTTTGCAAGGACATAGAAAAGTGTGTTCCTTGGTATTGATCAAATAAAATACATTTTATTGCACTGTAATTACAGATGGAGAGACAGAGGGGAACCCTTATAACAGAGACAATTATATTTGGAAGAAAAATAGCTTTAGGACTAAAAACTAAAGAACACAGTTTAGATAGTGTGAAAATGTTCTTTGTAAAAAGCTCTGAACAGCTCAGGCTGCAACTCACTGTATAACTCAGGGTGTTGATTATAGTTACCCTTGGCTATTTGTCCAAAGAAAACTTGGAATTGGGTGTGGATTTATTTGGTAATCACAGTAGTTCAGGCAATTTATCCAATCAAGCACACTGCAAGTCTTCATCCATCACCAGGTTTTATTTCTTGCTTGGATCTTTCTGCCTTATGTGACTTGAATAAAAATTTTCATAAAATCTCCTAGAGCTCTGTTCAAGAATGGGTGTTGACCTGTGAGCAGGTCCACAGCAGGAGGGGGGAGTTCACTGAAGCAGCAGCAGAATCTGGTGCCATCTGCTTTGAACAGAATCTGCTACAGAACCTGTGCCTCAGTTAAATCCAGCTCAAAACTTCACAAAGTTAAAGTGGGGATTAACTCGGCCACAAGTGCTGTACTGGCTCTCTGCGAAGATCTGAAATCTTGCCTGAATTTACGCCTGGAATGGACTTGTTATAATAACTTAAATTAAGAGAGATAATGTTTTGTGCTCGCAGGTGGCACAGAGGAAAAAAGAGGGCTGATCTTGTACCAAAGAAATTAAAATAAAATGTCAGTTAAATTAGTTAACTGCAGAGCCTGAGCCAATGTGAGATGCTTCAGTGCATCTAGGACCTTGAGTTATGAGGTGAAAGCAGGCTCAGGGATCACAGCAGCCAGTTTGTCTGCAGCTCTTTGCTCCCAGCAGCAAGCAGGACATGGCACCATTTACATTCTATCACTTTGTTTTCTGCTCTGCATATTTCCCAGTACTTATAATTCTTTTGATCAGATTTACAGCCAGAAATGCTCATTAAAATAGCAGGTAATTATACACATTTCCCTGTGTTCCTCTTGCCCTGCTATCTGAATTTAGCTGTGACCCTGGCTTAGCCACAGTTCTAAGGTGAATTTGTGCAGAGTGGGCTGGCTGTGGGGGTGTGCACAGATTCCTCTTGTGCCTGGCAGCTGAAGGACAAGAGATTTGTGCAGGGTCAGGGAGCAGCGTGTGCCTCCAGCCACCCAGCCCTGGGCTGCAGCTGCTGCTCTGGACTGGGGCAGGTGTGGATGCTGTGCCCTGCTCTGGAGATTGAACCATGGGCAGGTGTGGATGCTGTGCCCTGCTCTGGAGATTGAACCATGGACAGGTATGGATGTTGTGCCCTGCTCTGGAGATTGAACCATGGACAGGTGTGGATGCTGTGCCCTGCTCTGGAGATTGAACCATGGACAGGTGTGGATGCTGTGCACTGCTCTGGAGATTGAACCATGGACAGGTGTGGATGTTGTGCCCTGCTCTGCAGATTGAACCATGGACAGGTGTGGATGCTGTGCACTGCTCTGAACCACGGGCAGGTGTGGATGTTGTACCCCTGCTCTGAACCAGGGGCAGATGTGGATGCTGTGCACCTGCTCTGGAAGTTTCCTTGTTTCCTTGAGTTCCTGAATCCATGCAGGGAATGCCATGGCACACTGACATGGAAGGTGAAGTGGGAAATGTCCAAAGTCCATGGCCCTGGCTGGAATCTTCATTTTATGGGGAAATAGACCTTGCCAACTTGAACCAAAAAACTTTTTATCCCATTTTTAACCCCTTTTGAGTTTTCAGTTTGTAATGAATTGTAAATTCAAGTCAGTTCTGACTGAGGTGTGTCCCAGCTCCCAGGGTTTGTACACTGCTCACAGCAATAGTTTTACATGAACAGTTCAGCCTTTCTTCATCTCTCATCTGATCTCTCATCAGATCCTGGGGGAATTGGTTTTATTGTGTTTCCAACCCTTCACTTTCACACATCTAAAGCATCACTTTTTTCTGTTCTGAAAACCCAGCACCTGGTTATGCTCATGCTGTGCAAAACGACATAATAGAGGCAAGGGCAGAGCAATTAGAGCTCTGAAGAAATCAGTGTCATTCCCAGGAACACGTGTCACATCTGTGAGATGATGCTGTGATTACCCCGTGTTTGAAAGTGCTGCAAACTCTTTCAACAACTTCCATGGGTGTTTGCCTCAAACGGAATGACTCCAGCTCCATTTAAATGTAAATGAAAAGTACATAATGTTTCAGTGTTTAACAGACACACAGAGGATTTTGCACAGGGCAGAATTGCTCACGTGCTGCGTTCTGCCGTGGTTATTATTCACTTATGCCACATCTAAAACCTTTAATCAGCTCCAGATGATTTTCTCCCTCCCCCATCCATGTAGGGGATCTTTGGGAAGACTTCCCAGGAGCTGTGCCAGCTGCAAGATGCTGCTGGTTCCCTAAATCCTGCTGCAAAGCAGCTTCCATGGCTGCAGAGCAGAACTAATGCCTGGTGATGCTCTCTGCAGTGAGCAGCACAGTCTGGGCAATGGCAGGAGCCAGTTCCTGCAGCAACCCTGGGCCAGGCTCTCCCCAGGAGCTCCTGGCCCCTGGGCACCGCAGGAAACTGCAGCTTTGGAAAGAAGGATCACGGGGAGTCTCTAACTGGAAGCCTGCAGGGGTTTTAGAGGGACTGTTCTGAGGTTTGGGGCTCGCAGTGAGAATCCTATCTCCATATCTCCAAAGCCTCCAGGACGTTCTGCTTTCTGCAGAGAAACTCTTAGGAGCTCACTATGCTTGAACAGCCTTCCCTGCTGGTAATTTAGCTATTATTCCAGGCATTCCACTCGTTTCACTATGGATTTTGATCTGCTTCATGTCTCTATAGTCTCCAGTCTGTTCTTCTGCAATTGGAAAACATTATTTTTTAGGAAAGGTTACACCCATGGGATCAGGCCAGTGCTGCACTCTCCTGTAGGACAGCAGTGCTCTTCTCCCTGTCCTGTCCCTGAGGGCACCCAGGTGTGTGAGCAATAACAGCACACCTGTTCTCACTGCTTCAGCAGGGGCAGCTCTGACAGGATTTGATTTCCTGTGGAACAGCAACAATATTGGAATTGTAAAACAAGGTCCTCAAGTGTCTGAATTGTTGCAGGTTCTACTTACAGCATCTTGCTACAGGCTTTTTAATTCATCTAAACCCCAAAATTCCATTTTTTATCACCCTCAGCCTTTGCCAGTCTGGAGTTTTCCTTATTACATGTATCTGCTCAAAGTAATAAGTGTAGAAATTGTTTTTAATGCCATAACATTAGAAATAGATACACTGAACCCTCCTGAAAGTCACATTATTTTTAATTCTCTGACTTGCAGGGGATCAATAGCCTGGGAACCTGTGAGTAGTATGGACAATTCATTCTTCACACTTCAAGAGCTGTGGGCTTAACCCTGTACGTGGCAAGTTTGTCAAATTAGCAGATTCTTCACTTTTGTTCTGGCTGCTGCTGGGATAAGTAAATAAAGATGGGAAATCCACCCATCTCAGCAGGGGCTGGCTCCAGCCTGGACACATGGCAGCCACAGAATAGGTGCTGCTGCCTTTTGCAGTGAAAGCTGCAAAGCAGAGTTTGCTCTGCACGAGGTTTCTTGGTGGGACTCCCGGGTTTCTGTAGGTTCAGAGGAGCTGAACTCACATTGACAGGGCCAGGCTGACACTCACTCCAAATTGTGTGCAGAACACAAGGATACACCAGGCACTGTGCAGGATGTGACAGCACGAGCTCCCCAAGCAAATGTACCCTCATGTTAGCAAAAAGTATTATTGAATTTACTCTGCAGAGCAACTGTGTGATAAATAATCTCAGTCCTTTAGTTAGTCACTGTAAAGAAGCTCCATAAATAATTACTGATTTACTGACAGCAATTTAGTTGGTTTAAGAACCCAAGATTAATAACACACTCTGCTTGTTCTCTGGAATAATAGCTGAGGTGCCATTTCTAAACATTATATATCTTTATCTTGGACTCTGATCACTGTCAGCTAATCCTGACCAAAGGAGCTGTGAAAGTGCAGCTAAAATGGAGATTCCTTTCATCTCAATAAATCTCTCCCCTTAGTGCCTGTTTTTCGCCATAGTCAGGTTTCTAGTCAGGCAATCTTAATTTATTAGTTTAATCTGGGAAATTAGTTGCTGTAGGTTTTGGTTATATAGATCAATGGACAATAAAAAACATTTTGACTTGAGTGAGATTTCTTTTCCTTTTGCAGGGATGCAAAGAGAATACTGAAATATTTTAGACCGTTATTGTTTCAGAGACCAAAATTCAAACACTAAAGAAATGTTGCACTGGAATCTCTGGGAAAGGGAAGTCTGTGGCTGTGAAGCAATAGCTGCAACTGTGTAAAGACATAACACACCAAAAGGTTTAAATAAGTAACAACTGTTATGTTAGAGGTGCCCCCTCCCCCAATATTATAAACTGTGTTTTAAAGAAAAAAAAAAGGAAGAATTTTTGGAAGCTTCTAGCTGATGCAGGAATCTAAGTCACATCACTGGTGACATGGCACTGAAGCCACGTAGCTGTATCCTCAAAAACATTTGTTGGAAGTAATTGGACCATAGCCACTGTTGGAACGTTTTTCTGGGTCTCATTTGCATCTGAGGAGCTCAGGATGTTTTAATGTCTGTGCCACTGTGATTTACACTTTCAGACCTGTTCAATGCCTTTTGCTGCTCGGCCTTCAGCTGCCCAGCCACTGATGAAAGCAGGATTTAGCTGCTCAAATCCTTCAGACCTTGTGGTGCTTAGTGCAATGGCACGAGAAAAATTGAGGCTGGCTACTTAATCACAGAGCTTAAGTACTCAGCAGCAGATTCCAGAGTGGCTGCACAGGCTAGGCTTGAGCTGAGGCTGAGCAAAAACCACAGAATGCTCGTGGGGTTTATTGAGCAGGGTCCAATTAGTGTGCAGGGAAAGCCACCAAATGCCTTTATCCGTGTGCAAATGCAGGATGATTCTGTGCCCTGACATCAATCTGACATGGGGGCTGGGTCTGAGCCCCCCTGGCTGACATGGGGGCTGGGTTTAACCCCCCAGATCAGCTCAGGCTGGGTCTGTGCCCCTAGATCAGCCCAGGCTGGGTCTGAGCCCCCCTGACTGACATGGGAGATGGGTCTGAGCCCCCCAGACCAGCCCAGGCTGGGTCTGTGCCCCCCTGAGCCCTCCTTGGGAATTCCTGGAGCAGCTGGAGAGCCAGAGCCAGCCCAGCCCCAGCTCCTGTGGTGCTGAAGGTCCTGCCTGGCAGAAGGGCACTGAGCCAAACGGGCTGCTTGCTCTTTGCCTCGATAGCAAATAGATTTTAGATTGTTCTTTTAACATTTGGCTCTTTGCAGAGCTCTGCTTTTCCTCTGAGGGGTTTTGCAGGGTTGGCAGGGCACCTTCACTTGGCTTTTTTAAGTCTAGGCTGTCTCTGGGTACACTTGTGTTTGCAGGTAACCCAGAGTATTTACTTCTTTTCCCATTTCTTTAGTTTCAAACAGAATTTAAATTCAGGGACTTGTTTAATGGGTTGGAAAATCTCCACTGCTGCTCTGATACTGGACTGCTGTGTGGCTGGTGCTGTTTTGTTTCAAGTTAGGGCATTTTCCCTGGAACATAATTTTCTTCATCGTGGAATGCAGTGTAAGGGAGAGGTTGCATTTCAGAGACATCTGGTTACAAAACATCAGCTTTCTCACCTCAATGTTTTCATTTTTCCTGGAATGTCCCTTATGTATTCATTAGAGAGAGGATGGATCAGTGTGGCACAGATTTGGAATAAGATTCACACCAGGAGATGTGAAAAGACAATATTGAGGCAGAGAATGGAATTCTTTTCATATATGGGACAGAAATACTCTGAAGACACAGTATCTGTTTCTGATTTCCACAAATATTTTCCTTCCTCTTACATTTCCATTCTGAAATTGCGTTTCTGTAGAAAGACCTCGTATTTTTGTTTTTTTGAAGTGAAATGGCGTGTTCTGTAAACTGCTGTCTTAAACAGAAATTACTTGCTCAGGACTCCTTGCTGGCAACTGGTGAACCACAAACACATCCTGAGATGAGCAATTGGAACAAAGAGCAGCACATCATTTATTGGACTCACAGCAAACTTTGGTTGAAGAGGGTCTGTGTCTGTGTTTGCTCCCCAGGAACGTTTGAGTGTTTGACCTAAACACAGACAGCTGGCAGGGAAGCGTGGGGGTGATTTATTCCTATTGCTCTCCTTTTCCAGAAGCCAGGCTTGATGCACTTATTTCTAGTTCATCATCAGTCCTATCAAATGAGGAAACAGACCCAACAAGTGACTAAATGTTTTCTAGCTGGCACCTATTGCAAGATTCCATTTTTGTAAGTCTTCAATATTTCTGCAGTTAATCACTGTCACTTGACTCATACAACTGAGAATTACACAGGAATGGCAAACTGAGCACGTGTGACAAGATTTCAGCAGACAGTCTGAGCACCAGTAGTTGCTGTGAAGGAGTTAATAAATGTCAGTGTCTCAGCCAGCTCCGGAATAAGACCTGACATAAACCCTGCTGAAATGATTGGAAGTCTTCCCACAAATTGACTCCATTAGGCTTCAAATTGGGGGCTTTATCTACTAAAATGGGATGCAATTCTGTTGTTTGCAGTATTTGTAGCATACTATCAATTACAATATTTTTATCTTTGAATAATGTCAATGATCATATTTATCTAAAATGTCTGTAGCCTTCCTGTGGGAGCAATCTTTCAATCCTGAAACTTCCTGCCCTGTAAACAATCACTACCAAATGATGACAGCCTGACAGCACACTTGTGTTTTTCTGCTTCACCATCCTCTGTTTAACTGGAAGATAAGTGAGACAAGAAAATTAAAAGCAGTGAAAATCAGAGGCAGCCAGAACAGCTCAGATGTTCAGATCATAAATTGTAAGGTGCATAAACATACTGATATATACCTAAGTGCACACAGAAATCTCCAAAGAGTGGCAGGCTTGCACCTGGCTCAGAATTTGACTAATAGCTGGGAAACAGGAGTTCAGCTGACACAGACAGCTGAGGGTACATGGACTCAATAAAAAATGCAGGGCCTAACTCAAAAAACCCAGCCTCTTTTAACAGAAGTCAAGTGATTTGCTCATTTGTCTGGCCAGCTTCTATTAAGTTCATTACTCTCTCTTGATTAAATCTTTTCTAATGATTTCTGCCTGGATGGGAAGCAGAGAAATGGGAGTCACCAATCACTGCTCAGACAGACTCTGACAGCAATGTGTAAGACTCATTTCTGTTCAGCTGGATGTCAGTCTTTAACTCTCCTCGACTGGGGAAAAGGGTTCCACAGCAGCAAACATCCCCAGGGTGGAAATTCGGAGGGAGGCTTCTACTGTGCTATAGCTGGCAGTAATTAGACATTGGAAAAGTAGTTGCAAGTTTATCAGGAATACATGTAACAGTGAAAAAACAGAGCCAATATGACAATGCTGAACATTTAAGTTGTCCCAGGCCGTTTGTCTCACAGGATTTGTTTATCTGGACGCTGCCCTTGCTCCTCTCTGCCCCAGCCTGGGCAGTGGGTTTGGGCTGAGTGTGGCAGTTCCAGCCCCACAGGCTGGGGTGTTCACCCTCCTGCAGGCAGCAATCCTCGGGAGGGAGGGAGGGAGCAGCTCCCAGTGAAGCTGTGCTCACAGAAATGCAACCTGCTGCCTTCCCCCAGCCTGCCCTTCCAGACAGACGGGAGTGAACATCACTCCTTTCTCCCCAGCTACAAGTCACTTCTTCTTTTTCTCTTTTATCTGCTTTTCCTGATTGTAAATGGTGCCTTTTCTGACAGAGGGCTGGGCTGCTCTGGGCGAGATAAAAAACACGTGCTCTTCCTGCCACTTTCCTAATACAAAATAACTTCTCTTATGCTATTTCCTTTGCTGCCAGTTCTTATCTGGAATTTGGATCATAAACCAGCACCATCTTTTCCCAGGAACACTAAATACAGGGTCTGGTAAATTGTGAGGATTTTTAAAAAATTTGTTCTGTATTTTATGGTGCCTCAAAATAGATTTGGTGACTATTCACACCCCATAGAAAAGACAGAAGCAAAACCCCTTTATCTTCTCCATTTCTGGCTGCTAGGTTGACTTGTTTTAAAGTGTTGTCTTTCTTTATTGAAAGTTGTTTTTTTCTGGTAATGATGGTGCATAATAAAGTGGCATCTTTAGAGCCCCCAGACCCCTCCTGTGCCAGCATTGGGGTGAATGAGGCAGCAGGGGCAGCAGGAGGCTCAGAAACGAGCCAGGAGCAGAGGGCAGGGCAGGGTCAGACCCCCACGGGCTCAGCTCTGCTGACACAGCCCTCAGGTGGCCCCAGCCCAGAGTTTAATCGATGCTGATTCACATCCCCGGAGTGTCTGGGGAGGATCTCTGCAGAGAAACTCTCAGCCAAGGAGGGATTTCTGTGTGTGGTACAGGCTTATTTACAGAGACGCTGCTCACCCCCCAGGCTTTACAGACAGCCACAAATTTCTGTTTTTCCCAGAACCTCATCCCCTGGCCAGGCAGAGCAGTGTCCTGAGAGAAGAAAAGGAAAATGCAGATTGCAGACAGGGACGTTTACAGCATCTGGTGTAAGTTCTGGCATGACCAAGGAAGAAATGCCTGAGGAGTTAAGTGAACTGGAGAGGTATTTATGGGAGGGGAAGAAATCAGCTTTACAGAATGGAGAGGGGAGCAAGACCTGTGGACAGGTTTGATTGCCAGGAGCAGAGCCCAGCTGCCTTTCACATCCCAGGCAAACACAGTTTGACTTGCAATTACTTTCATTTTATAAAACCCACCATCTGCAGGGAGAGAAAGCAGAAGGTGCAAGTGGAGGTAACACAACCTCTTCCCTCTGCCCAAAAATGGATCCTGCAAAAGCAGCAGTACCTGTAGACCATGTAGGAGGCAATTGCCTGGGTTTTGTGACATCTGTTCTAGTTCCACTCGAATAGATAATGCCAGACAGGTGAAACAGAGAATGGGGAATGACTACACAAGTGATGAAAAACAAAATTGTTCTTAAAGGATTGTGGGAGGCATCTAGTGGTTGTGATGCACCTTGAGAATGTTAATTGCCAAACAGATAACTGGAATTTGCCAGTTTGAAATGTACTTATTTTTAAGGGTCATGAACTAAAAATACAATTCAAACTGAAAATGTTAAAAAAATATTATAATTGTTTGTAGCTAATGGTCAGGTTAGAAATTCAGGTCTCAAATTGCTAAAAAAACCAGGATGCTGTCTATTTATGCAGTGAAACCAGCTCTAAGTTCTTCCTTTCTCACTGGGAAGGTGCAACGTCTCACAATTTATAGCACACAGAAAGAAAGGAGAGTTTAGCTGCTTTGTGCTTCCCAGTGTGCATTTCTTGTGGTGTCATTACCGAGGCTGTTATCTGAAAAAATAGCTCCATTAAATGAAAAGCTCCGATATGGAAGAGGAAGATTATCTCTCTTTCCTTGTTAAATTGCTGCACAGGTGCACAGCCAGAAGGGAGGGTGTGTGTCTGGCAGGTAGATGTGCACAGGAACAAACACATCCTGACGAGGGGACGAGGCTCAGAGCTGAGTGCAGAAGGTTTATTGTGGCCACTGAGAGTTATGAGATGTGGGAGCTGCAGGGGAGGGACAGGGAGCTGTGCAGGTGTGCACACACACAGGTGAGCTGTGCAGGTGTGCAGGTGTGCACACACACAGGTGAGCTGTGCAGGCGTGCAGGTGTGCACACACACACCCCCAGGTGAGCTCTGCAGGTGTGCAGGGTTTGCACACACACAGGTGAGCTCTGCAGGTGTGCACACACACAGGTGAGCTGAGCAGGGTGTGCAGGGTGTGCACACACACACACACAGGTGAGCTCTGCAGGTGTGCAGGGTGTGCACACACACAGGTGAGCTGTGCAGGTGTGCAGGGTGTGCACACACACACACACACAGGTGAGCTCTGCAGAGGGATTCCAGGTGAGGAACCTTGCTGCAGCAGGACAGGGCAGTGCTGGGCTCAGGCTGCCCCTGGCTGTGTGCTGCCCACTCCTCCCAGGGGCTGGGCTGATGACACTGACAATCTGTGATCAGGAGTTTGTTTGGGTTGAACTCTCTGGACTCAAAGAGAAATTATCCCCAGGAGAGGCTTTTCTGAAGTCATGGCACAACTCTCACCTTCCTGAGCACTGAAACGCTCCCAGGTGGCTCCTCTGACCCAACCAGTCTCTGCTCTGAGCACAGCACGAGTTATTTCTCCTGCAGCACGAGTGCTCCTGCACTGGGGCAGAGGCAGACTGTTCAGCAAGGGCAAAGCAAAAACTGGACCTGACAGAAATGCCTTCAGACAGCCACAAGTGTCTTTCACACTATTTTCCACCTGCATGGTAGAACTGAACGCAGTGATCCAGGTTTGTGATGCTCTGGGTGATTCCTGCTCTGAACTGAGGGAAACAGAAGAAAACCCCTCAGTGCTGCCCTGGGGTGGATTTTGCCTGTGGCAAATGCACTGCCACCCCTTTTTCTGGGGTTATTCCTGTTCCCAGTGGGTCTGGGGACAGGAGCTGCCCTGGGCCCTCCCTGCACCTTTCCTGGGCTGCAAATTCCCCTCCCATGGGGCAGCCTCTGGCTCCAGCCAGGAGTTCACTCCTGAAGAGGCTATGAGCAGTGAAATACCCAATAATGGATAGTCTGGACTAATTCTGGGGTACTTTGTGCATGCTTTATGTTGGTTTGACAGGTAAACTGGCAGTGTGTGTTCCACTGACTGACACACCAGAGATTTTAATGCACAATATACAATCCAAATGCTCCAAATACAATACTCAGCTCACCACAGAGAATTTTTTCCATCAGTTGTGCTCTTTGCTGCTGCTGCAAAAAGCTGTCCATGCAAATATTCACAGCTGCTAAGCTTCAGAACCTAAACCTCCCACACAGCCACCAGGAGAGGGTGAAAAGCCCCCAGCTCGGGGTGAGGGCTGAGCTTTGTCTTTTTTCCTCCATGAACACGTGCTCATCTATTCCCCCCTCATTTTTTGTTTCCCTTTAGAGATGGCAAAATATGACAAATCAGTGAGACATGACTGGCTAAGTGAGAAGACATCACATCACACAAGAGTCACACTCAGGTGACCTGTGCACAATCTGAGACAAAAACACCCAAAGGAAACATTCTACAATGAGCATAATAAGAATTTAAAGTTGTCTGAAACCTACTATGTAAGGCCCAAGTTAGTTCTCCAAGAAGCATTTGATATTTGCCTAATGTGGGATAGTTTGAGAGGGTAAAAACTTGGTCTTGTTATATTCTGCATTTTCCTCCAGAATATTCTGAGCATGAACTAAAGCCAGGGTTTTGCAAAGGCAGAGTTGCAACTGTGCTGCAGTTTTGGTGTGGGTTTTGGTGTGTGCTTGTTTTGGGTTGGGTTTTTTTGTCTTGAACTGCTTTATTCTCTGTCAGTGGATATCAGCAAACTCTTAGCTTGGAGAATGCTTGAAGGAACACATACAGGGCCAAATCAAGCCTGATTTTATTCAGCAACAACAGAAAATACCAGGGGTGAGAGAAGATTTCAGCTGCCTTTGGAAGAGGTGAGTGAGAGCCTGGAGCATCCCCAGAGAGGGGCTGGGGGCTCTAGCAGCACCTGCTGGGGATGCTGATGCCACTGGCACATTCAGTGCTGTAACCATCCTTGACAAGATGAAATATGGCCTCTGAATTCCAAGAACATATGGGATTATTGAGAAGGAAAATTGTGTGAACAAGGGCAATTGCAGCAATAACTATCCATGACATGGAGGCAGCCAAGCATAACACAGATATAATGAAAATATTTTTAAAGGCAAACATGATGTAAGCCAGTGCCAAAATGATGTAATTTATTATTCTGTCATGAATGATAAATGTTAATAACCTCTGTGTTTCACAAAATAGCAATAAAACTTTTTTTAATGTATATCTTGCTACATGATTTTAAAGGATACAGAGGGAAGAAGGTTCATTGAAAGAGGATGAAAAGCTTCTCTCATCTGAATTCCAATCTTTAATTTTTCAGCACGTAATTGCTCTAGCTATTTTTCCACACCTCAGCACATCTGCACACCTATGCAGACAGAGGAGGCAGCTGGCAGTCTGTTAATCACCACAGAACCAGCTCCAACCTTGGGAACAAGAGCAGACTGAGATGTGGCACTTCTGGATTTACATCATCATTTTCAGATAAAAGTGGAGAGCAATGAAGCTTTCATACAGGAAGTATCAGTTAAAAACCCATCACCTGTGAGCTGCTGTGGGCTGAAACCATCCCTGGAGCCAAAGCTTGAGCCTGCCCTGGCTCTGCCCTGGCTGCACAACCCAGAATTTCCTTCTGCTGGTGATGCCCAGTCCCTGCTGCACAACCCAGAATTTCCTTCTGCTGGTGATGCCCAGTCCCTGCTCTGCAATCCCAGAATTTCCTTCTGCTGGTGATGCCCAGTCCCTGCTGTGCAATCCCAGAATTTCCTTCTGCTGGTGATGCCCAGTCCCTGCTGCACAATCCCAGAATCTCTTTCTGCTGCTGAGGCTCAGCACGGTTCTTCTCTGGGTATAAATAACACAGAAATGGGTATGAAGTTTAACACAGAAATATTGCTCACCTGCTGCCACCTCAGCACCCTGACAGAGAGCAGGTCTGTCACAGGAGCAAATCTCTGATGTATAATTGCAACAGCACTGACAGGGAACCTTCATTGTTATGCTGTTGCTTACAATCCACGTTGAAAGAAAAATTTTAACAGAGTCCTTTTAGGAAATTAAGATTTCTTATTTATTTGAGGGGGAAAAAACAACAAAACTAAATTATTTTACTACGTACTGGCAGTCATTCTTGCTACATTACCAATTTTTAAAACTCACATTTCATTCAATTAAGATTTCATACTGTTGACAAAATGATGCTGTCCAAAAAATTACTGTAATAGCTGCTATATACAAGCCCATAAATAAACTGTGGGATTTTCAAGCTTCAAGAGACTGAGGACAGGAAGAAATTGTTTAAAGATTCATTTGAGCATTTCTTATTCAGTACATTTGCTGCATTCAGTACCAAGAAAAACACTTTGAATCAAACCAGAAGAATGGATCTCGATGGCAACAGGACACATTTGTACCTTGTGGGGACTTTGAGCAGTTTGTCAGAACCAGGAGCAGCCCCAAACCCACTGCAGGGTGATAAATCCAGTGCTCAAAGCTCTTGGGCCATGAGCAAGATCAAACTGCTCCATCCCCAGCCTGGCTCACCAGGAACAGGGGACACAGGATAATCAATAATCAATAATAATCAATAATCAATGCCCCCTCAACACAGAGCACTTCCATGGCCCACTCAGAAGCATCAAACCAAACACATTTTCATGCTCACCTTGTTTTTGGTGCACAACTTTAAACCAGAGCACCCCTGGCTGAAAACCTGGCTCAGCCCTTTGCACCAGGGCTCCTGCCTGGGGCCTTCCCAACGGACCTTGGGCAGCCACAAAATGACCAGGAGAGCACAGGAGGAAATGCAGGTGATGAAAATTGTGCAAAGGGAAATGCATATATAAAAAAAGCTTTTATATGTTGTCTGTTTCATTCACAGAACTTTGTGCTATAATACAATGATTGAACAGAAATGATCAAGGAGAGTTTCAATCAATATTTGTGGTCACAGTGTAAAAAAATCCAAAAACAAACCAAAGAAACAAACCAAAACCAAAAGAACTCATACGCTCCAGTATAAAAATATGCTTAAATACATTGTCTGCACACATTACAAACTCTGAACACTGTTATCACAGTACTCTTCTATTCCATCTCCTCTGGACATTCCAAGGGCTCTGTCTACAGGGTCTTTTGGGAAAAAAAGTCATTTTCACGCCAAGAAAAGCCCATATATTTGCACAGCTGTGAGACAGAGCAGTGCAGAAAAGGCCAGGAGAAATCCAAGATAAAGACAAAACCAGCTACACATTTAGCTTGTACTGACCTGTTTGGAGTTAGTTGTCAACAATTGGGGTGATCTGGCATTAGGAAATGTGAGAGTAAAGCCCATGGATTCCATGGCTGGGGATGTGCAGAAATCCAGCACTGCTGCAAGTAAAATCATTTCTGCAGAATGTTTTGAGCTTGGCAAGCTTGGGGGGACTCTGGGCTTCCAGTCTGGGGATCACACCACAGGTCTTGGCTAGGGAGGGGAAAAGGCAGGAGAGACTGGGACAAACTGAAGCAGATTGGTTTTTTCAGTGCAGGAAGGAAACATGGACAAAACTTGGTTTGGGCCAAACAAATTAAATGCATTGAGTTTTTCTAAACTTTCAATTCCATGTCTTTTGGATTAAACACTTACTAAATTCAGTCATAATTGATAGGTATTTCCTGTTCCCTAAAGATCAATTTACTTTCATTTCCCTCTTTGATAAATGTACTATCCAATAGAAGATTTCCACTCTGCACTTTAGAGTGCAAATACCTTTTCTGCTAAACCAGTAGCACATTGCCTGGGAGCAGGAATGGGCTGAGCTGCTGAGGACACAAACGTTTCATTAAGGCTAAACAAACCCAAGCTGAAGGTTTGCAGACTCCCTGCCTGTTGCAGGGCTGTGACAGCCCAGGACAGTGAATTCCCTGGGGACCCCCAGAGCAGCCCTGAGAGCAAAGGGCAGCTCAGAGCAGGGCTCAGGAGCTGTGGCTGCACAGGGAGCCTCCCCTCACCTGTGGAGTCACTCTGGATGCTGAATAACCCTGCAGCAGAGCCCCCGTGGGCTCTGAGCACTGCCAGGAGCCAAAGCCAGCCTGGGAAGGTTTGGCACAGCTGAGCTGGCTCCAGCACACTCTGAGAGCCCACAGAGCACTGGGCAGAGGAAAAACTACAGAGTGCTTTCCCTCCTTCAAGGCACTTCACAGCAGCACTAAAGCAGGAGCTGCTAAATGCTGAGCAGGGTTCAAAACCTGCCAAGAGGCTGCAGGGAGCAGTTCCAGGGCTGTCTGCAGCAAACACAGACTCACTGGGAGCCTGGCTGTGCCCACAGCTCAGCAGCCTGTCACACCTTGGTGCAGGAGCTCAGTGCCCACGGTGACCAGGAGTCACAGGAGCTGTTTCCAGAAGGCACAGGGGGTTTGCAGAAGGCACTGGCTGCAGAGCTGCTGGGCTTGTGGGGATGTGGCACAGGCACAGAGCAGCACAGAGGGGCTGGGGCTGCTCCAGGACACTCTGCTGGGAGCACGGCACCAGCAAGGTCTGGAACAGCAGCAGGGCACGTCCAGGAGAGTCTCACCTTCCAGGCCTGTGTGTCTGAGCTCTGCTGATCCACACCCATCCTGGGAGTGCAGTACTGGAACCTGCTTCTGCCCCAAGCCCTTGTGGCATTTAGATTAAACACCACACTGTGTATTTAGAATCGACTTCACTTTGATAATTCTGTAAGGTAATAAGTGTAAACAGAGAGAGCACAGCAAGTCTGGAATAGTCTCATTACAACATCACAACGGGAAGCATTTCATTTTAGAGCATAAAAATCCATCATCTTTTCAGAGGTATGTTGCTTTCCCTCCGTTCTGGGAGCTGGAATGATTCAGAGAGCAATAAGCCCCTCTTGCATACCTCAAGTTTTCATCATTGCTGACAAAGCCATCCAGTGTATCTTTGTGCTGGCCACTTTTACAGGTGCTGCTAACAGCCAAGTGCTAGAATGTGTCACAGTCCTGAAGGCAAGCAACGAGGGCTAGTCACTCAACAAAACAACATGGCAATTCATTAGGCAGGGAGGTAAAAGCCCCAGTTTTCTCCTGCTGCTGGCAGTGAGAGAAAGCTGGAGGGCAGGGTGTCAGAGCCCTGCAGGGATGCTGGGCTCTCCCCGAGGAGCTGCCCCCGCTGTCAGACTGCTGATAAATCCACGCGGTTCCCTGAATTGCTGCTTTTATCCCAGGTGTTCAGCTTGGTGGGACTCGTGCCTGGCCTGTTCCCAGTCATCTGGAAAATGAAACAGTAGAGAAAATTGATTTATTTGTTTTGCCAAGCCACTCTTGCCTGGATGAAGTAAAAGCCTGAAAGCATCTATTCACATTTCAATGTAGTCACAGGGTCTAGAGAGCATTTGCCATAAAGGATTTTTAAACAGTTATTGCCAGGATCTGAGCTGATTGGCAACGATCACTTAATAACACCTATCACTCCAGAGGGCTGGTTCTTTATAAAAACAAATGTTTCTGTCTCAAGACAGTCTAAGGAGAGCTAGAAAAGGATATGCACGTGTTGGCTGAGGAGTGAGAATGCCACCAGAGCAGCACACTGCCAGAATGCTGCTGGGAAGCAAAGTCCATTGCAGCTGGTGGGAACAGCCCTACTGAGCCACATCCAGAGCTCATAAAGCTGTGCTTGCTCTAATTTGACAGTTTCTCAAGAGCAGAGCTTTGTCCTTTGCTTTCAAAACTGATTTTGGAGCTGCAGCTCCATGCTTGCTGGTTCCACCTGCCTACACCTGGCATTAGGTTGGCACTAAAAACACCCTTGAGGCTGCTCTGTTCTTTCCAACAGAATTTAATGTGGAGCACAAACACAATAGGGGGAAAAGGAGCAATACTTACAATGTCTGAATTGAAGGGCTTCACATTGATGTTGCGAGTTGAACTGCTGGTGAGGGACCAGACCTTGGTTTTGTGCTTAAAGGCAGCTCTGACCTTTGGCAAAAGCAGGGAAAGCAGTTGGAAGAGTTGTGTTTATTTGAAATAGCTGTGTTTATTTTTGCAGGTGCAGCCTGCAATCATTTCCCCTTTTTCCTTCCTCCACACAAATGTCACTGTGCTATCAAACAACAAGCCATCCAGCCCTGCACTCTTCTGTGTCTTTGAGGAGTTTGCACAGGACACTTTCCCATTTTCTAAGGAACCACAGAGCCCCAGGGAGCAGCAGGTGCCCAGCCAGGCTCTCCAGGTGCCACCAGGGCAGAGCAGCTGCAGCCTGCTGAGCTGAGCCACTCACTGCAGGTGGAGCAGAGCTCCTCACCAGGGTGAAAACCAGCTGCAGAAAGGGGAGAGCTGAGACAAGCAGGGCAGATCTGTCAAGGATTAATGGCTGGAAGTGGCTGACCAGTGCTGGGCGTGCAGATCAAGGAGAGCTTTTCAGACCATCCTGGCCCATTCTTTGTAATTCCTTTGATTCTCTATAATACCTGTGCATTTCTGGGCATAAAGCCCTTTTCCACCCAGCCTATGGATGTTGCTTTACAGTATCTGAGTTTTACTTCTCAGAAAGAAATTCTCAAGAAGAATTCCTGCTGTTTAGCTAAAGGAGTACATTAGTTATGCACAGCTTCTGATGGAGCCAGTAGGACCAGCTCTCCAAAAATGACAGCTCACATCAGCTATGTATAAACTGGTTTTTGAAGATATAAATTCTGAAAAGTTTCTGAATTTAATTTCTCATGAGGTTCTGAAAAAATGACAGCAATTCAAATATTTGTATTTGATATCAAACATTTGAAACTTGAAGATTTCTAAGCCTGGGGGAGAATAGAATAAAGAAATATTTTTTTTTCTCCCTACCTTTAACCTGCCTGCTTAATTTTAGTTGATTTCAATAAAGATCAAGAGTTTCACAGTCGGGCCTGACCTCTCCAGACTGATTTTGGCAGAGATCAGAGCAGTGAATGCTCTGAGGTGGAATAGGCTGGCAAGTATTAATAACCAATAATTTCCCTGTGGAAGAGCTGGAGTGCTGCTGTGGCACAGGAGGCAGCAGCAGGTTCAGGGGCAGAGCTGCTCACTAACACCAGGAGAGAGCAGAGCTCAGGGTGCCCCTGAGCACTGCCCTGGCAGCGTGCTGGAAATGCCTCTCCTGAGAACCACCTTCAGCCAGGCTTGCTGCTGAGCATTGCTGCTTTCTGCAGGGAGGAGAGCATGCTGCAAGCCACACTCACACCAGCCTTGTCCTGGCTTTATCCCAGCTGCTCTAATGCAGCCTCAAAGCAAAAAATGCCTCAGTCCCCTGTGAAAACCAGAACTCCCTGCCAAGAAAAACACCTGGAATCTCTTCTGCTCAGTGTGGATTCCCATTAAGGACTGCATGAGCAACATCCAAAAGTATGTTTCACTGAGAAGAACATTTATTTTCCTCGGTGGAACTGCAGCTGTAGCAGAGCCCCAGCAGGGACTGCCAGAGTGAGTCCTGCTCCCAAATTTCAGCATCTTCTGCTGGCAGTGCAGCCCCTCCAGCTTCTCTCCTGACTCCTGAACTGCTCCCCTCGTCTTTGTTCTGTGCTTCAAACCTTCCTAATGCTAATTAAAACGAATGTCAGGCATGGGTAAAAATGCTGAGAGTCCAAAAGCCAGAGCAGTCAGGGATTAATTAAAAGAAGATCAGTGACACAGCAGGCAATGGTAATGGAGAAAGTCACTTCTTGCTTCACACTTCTGTTCTTTGGATTTGGTAACACCAAATTTGTGAACACCACTTGGTTACATACCTCTGAGTTCAGAAGACAGTGAAACAGGAACATGAAAAACCCCTGAAAATGAAACAAAGGGAGAAGGGTGAGGTCTGGCAGTGAAGAACCAAACACAGAACCATGCAGAACAGGCATCAGGAGCTCTGTAAATATCTGAGTGCACTAAACCAGAGTGTCCCAAGTGAAACTGGAGAGACCTGCAGCACTGGTTACTGTGGGGCTTGTCTGGAACTATTCTTACAAAAAAAAAAAAAAGGCTCACAGACTTTACTGTACTAAAGGAAAAATCTGGCTGAAAACACGCAGAAATTCTTGTTCCATGACAACAAGAGAACTTCTTGTTTGTGGTTGCAAAGGCCAAGGAGAGGGAAATGCTCTTAGGGAAACACCAGATCAGGATTTTTCAGATTAGGAAAGCAAGGTATTAGCACTAGAAAAATTTTCATGGCAGAATTTTGCTATCTTTGGGCTTTCAGCCCAATGCAAAGTGAAAAGGTCTCATCCCTTTCCCCCACAAAATAATTGCATTTTTCTGGTGGTAGTACTCAGCACCAAGAGCCCGTGTCACTATTTCTGTATCCTCTGTGCTGTTTGCTCCCAGGACAAGAAGGGATTTACAGGAGATTGTTTTCTCCTCCTCTTTGTAAGCACAGTTTGGGTGAGAGCTGCAGCACACCTTGGGGGCACAGCTCACCGAAATGCCTGCTCAGAGCTGGGCAATGTTTCCATTCCTCCCTGGGCAGAGCTGCTGCTCTGCACTGTGTGCCACAAGATGAGGGTTGATTTTCCTGCATGCAGCAGCTCTGTGCAGCACAGGGAGTAGCTCTGCTTCTGATCTTGCCATAAATTCCTGTTTGCCTTCACTCAGTCTCAGTAATGAAACCTCAAATTGGCTCTGAAAAATTGGCCTGGTGTCTCTGCTGAAGAATCCTGCCTGTGGTACACAGTGCTGGAAGAATGAATTTCATTTCATTTCTGGAGCTCAGTGCTGTCTCATTTATTTAATTATTGCTACTGGAAACACGAAGGAGTGGGACACAAGTTCTGCTCAAACAAAGACAAGCAATTGCCAGCACACTATGCTTAGCACAGCCTTAAAAGACAGAGGAAAGAGCACAGAATAAAATACAATAAGCATAAACATGTGAAAACATTACTAATGATCCATTTAATTGGATCTCAGGAGCACTTCTGTAGCCATAAATTTTCCCAGCAGGTACTTACTTGTAGTGAATTAAAAACAGCAAATATGTACTGAAATACTAGAGCGTGGGCATTGACAGCCAAAATGCCAAAGATCCACGAGCTCCCCAGGATGGGTAAGAGAACAGCCACAGCTTTAGCTGTCAGTCTGTACGAGAAAATGGAAACAGGACCAGTAAAAAACGTCAGCCTCCACACCAAAGAGTTATCAGGTATGTCCTGGCAGCAAGGCAGCAGGTGGAACTCGCCCTGGGAACGAATGCTGAGCTTTGTCTGCACCTGTGTGATCATCATATGATAAATAATATGATCATTAAATACAATGATAGTGTGGTAATCGAATAGAATTATTGTTTAATCGTAATAAGAATTATAAGAAGGGATGTTTGGTGGGTCCTGATGAAAATTACAAGAATACATGCTTGGATAAGATCAATGTATACAACAGAACAATATGGGTTTAATAATTAAAATACAGTTATATAAAGAAAAGGGTATATAAACATGTCCATCTTGAATCCACATGGGAGTCAGATTTGGGTTTGCACCCCTGATTCCCAGAGCTCCTCAATAAAAGCACCTGCAGATAATCATCCTGTGATTCTGTGTCTCCATGCTAACAATTCCACGGGCAGAGCATTGCTTCTGTAACCCCCCAAACCTCCTCATTCCCCCAAACCTCCTCATTCCCAGGCAGAGCATTGCTTCTGTAACCCCCCAAACCTCCTCATTCCCCCCAAACCTCCTCATTCCCCCAAAATCCCCTCATTCCAAGGCAGAGCATTGCTTCTGTAACCCCCCAAACCTCCTCATTCCCCCAAAACCTCCTGTGGGGGGAGATTAATGTCCTGCTGTGCCTCGTGCCCCCTCATCCAGATTGAAACACGCACTGAGAGAAATGCACTGAGCTGCCTGACAGGGGCTGCTTGTAATCACTGCAAACACAAAACAAATGAGAATTCTCTACAACACAATTCAGAGAAGAAATCTTTTAATTAAACTTAGAGACAAGATGTCTCATTAATTTCAGTGACCTGAGAACACACTTCATTATATCCTCAACTGAAAGTGTGTCATGAAGTTTATAGGGAAATTTGGGACAGGGGAGCATCTGGAATTTTTTTTCTGTTCTTTTTTTTCTGTATTGATTCATATCTCTGTATGCTCAGCCATGAATATCTCTACACAATTCAATTTAATTCTTCAAGGAGTTTTTTCAGTCAGAAAATGAAGGAATGTCTTAGAGCTCAAGGCCCTATTTAAATTTTAAAATGCATTTCAAAAGATACAATTTTAAAGCAACTTAAACAAGTTTATTTTTTGTGTATCAAGGATGCTTTTCCTGTTCTTAGGGTTGAATTCTATTTCCTGAGAAGTAAAACCTACTTGCTAGAGATCTTTTCCCATCCAAACTTTTGCAGTTGGCTTTTTTTTTTTTTCAGTTGCTTTTTCTGGGCACTCATTCAGGACAGGATTTTGAAATCTGTGCATCTTGCTGGGGGCCAGGCTCAGGCAGTTTCAGCCCAGCTGAAATCAGTGCACAGGGGAAGGGAAGCTCTGAGATGAGAATTTCCTCCGCAGTGTTGCAGCCCTGGTGCTGGGGGTGTGTTCATCACCAACACCATCTAAAATCACTGCACAGCTGCTGAACCCACAGGGACCCTTCCCAGGAGCCCAGCTGGGGCTGCCACTGTTCTTGGGGTGGAACAGCTGGGGCTGCTCCTTCCCCCTTAATCTCTGCCCTGAGCTGTCCCCACTGACACAAAGCACAGCCACAGTGACACCTCACAGCAGAGAAAAATCCACTGCTAGCAGAAAAAAACTTCATCACTCCTGTGAAGGGGGCCCTAATTCACAAATCAATTTTATTGGTTCTACATGGAGCACTAATCCTTTTAAGGCTTCTGACATCCACTTTTCTGTCATGATGCCCCTGAAGTAAGAACTGAATTCAGACCCATAAGCCAAGATTGTATAATCATTGGAGGGAATGCTGTCTATAAAAAGGCAAAATTCCTTCACCACAATTCACAGAACAAGACAGTTTGACAGACAGCTCTTTTAACTGAACTTTCTCTCTTGTTTCTTGAGCTCCTCCCTAGTCACCTCCAGCAGTACCCTTTGTGTTTTATGTAAAAATAAATAAATCCCAAACCTGTGACTAACATTTCAGACTCGTGGCTGAAAAACACTAAATGAATTTCAGTTTCCTGTTTGTTACAAGCAGTGTTTACTCACCCCTAAGCTGGAAGTTGGAGAGATGCTGGGAAAGCACGTGTAGCAATTCTGGCTGTGAATGAAAGTGATTTTACACAAATCCAGCACTCAGCCTTGTTCTCCTGAGCTGCCACCCCTGGGAGCTGCAGCCCTGAGCACAGCTCCAGGAGCTCTGGGCTGCTCTCTGTGCTACCTGAGCTCCTTCTTTACTCCCAGGAGCTCTGGGCTGCTCTCTGTGCTACCTGAGCTCCTGCCTCACCCCCAGGAGCAAACCCAGCTCTGAGAGTGGCAGGCACTGAGCACAAAAGGACAAAGGGAGGGATGACAGTGACAGCTCATGTATTGCACGGAGCTGGGCAGCAAATGGCAGAAAAAACACAGAACAATCTTCAGGGCTGGTGAAGAGCCCCTGAGTCCATTTGGGATCCAGAGGAATGAGCTCCCTTGCCCCCCTCAGGAGAAAAAAATCCTCTTTCATTGGAGAGAGGCCCTGGGGGTGCTGGAGCTGCTCAGCACAGCTCAAACCCCTCAGGCCCTTCTGAGAAACCAATTTTCTCCCCAGTGCATGGAGGTGATGTCAGAGCAGGTGTCTGGGTGTTCTCCTAAAGGAAATTAAGCTCTGCACTCTGCCAGTCCTGATCTAATGTGTAGAACTTCCATCCTGACAGGACACACGTGGATTTTCCTTCTGCTCTGACTCCAAGCAGCAGCTCAAGAATTCCTGCAATACACAGGTGCCTCCTCCTCCTCCTCCTCCTCCACTCTGCCCTGCCTGCACAGACAATCAGGCTGATGGCACAAGGAATGCACTTTAATCAGCACATACACAGTTGCTTACCTAATCTTGGGTGATTTCTAGGCAGAGCTATGGCAAATTAAAGAAAAAAAAAAAGACAAAACTAATAACTGCAGAGACCATTTCCCATTTCCCAAACGTTATTTGCACTTTCAAAATAATGGTGTGAATCTGACTAAGAGCCATTTACAGTCACTCCAGATCATTGCTTTCTTGTGGGTGTCATTTATAACCCGGGAAGAGGCTGCTAAACGAAAGCATTGTAGCTACAGGGGGAAAAAAAAAAAAAGGAAAAAAAAATCTAGGCTGCAACAGCAACTAAATCCAGATGGATTTTTCTCACAGAGTGGGAAGGGAGGTGGAATTGTCCCTCCCCTGCCACCCTCAGTGTTCAGCAGCCTGTCCTCTCAGCACAGAGCCTCAGGAGAAGGGAGAGGCTGCCAAAGCAGCCTCAGCCCTCACAGCTTCCCCAAAATCCCCAGCAGGACACAGCCCTGCCCAGAGTGCAGGGGGCTGGCTCAGAGCACCCCTCTGCACTTCCCATTTGTGCAGAAAAGCATTTCCACTCCCTGCTGGCTGCTCCCCCTTGCCTGTTGAACCTGTCCCACTCACATTGAATAATTAAATATTCTCTGGCTCAGAGAGACAAGGTGAGCTCACAGATCAGCCACAAGGCATTCCCTGAGAGAGGAGAGTCCTACCTAATCCTTGCTTTATTAATATTTCTGAATTCATATTAAATATTCAGTAGAGCAGGGACTGAAACTCAAGTCTCACTTCAAATCCCCATCAAGCCAGACAAAATTAAGGCCACGACCAGAAATGGAGCTACCTCAGGAATTTTAATACTGAGAAGACAATTCCAGGGGCTGCAGCACTGGCTTCTGATTTAAGCACCTAACCAGGGATTTAGGAATCCCTGTCTTGCTAAGGCTTTCCACAGATCAAGTCCCTTGTCACCTCCACTGCTTCCAGATTCTAAAAATACAAAAGAAAAAAAAAAAAAACTTCCCAAAAATTAAGTACTGAACCAAAACATGTCCCTCTCCTTGTCTTTAGTGCAAGTTATTAAAAACAAATATGAAGAATTAAAGCATAATGTCCTTGCAAGCTGAATTTTAGGAGTTTGTGATTTCCCCAGGGAAGCTGCACTTGCAGTGGGATTTTACCATTCTTTTCCTACAGTTCCTTTCTCCAGCATTTTTTGGAACTGTTTCTCTCATGGCACTGCTGTTGGGACAGCATTCTCTGCTTCTCAATCCCCACGCCCAAGGCAAGAGCTGATTTTCCACTGAACTTTGCCATGAAGCCATCAAAGAAAAGGAGGGTTTATTCTGCCAGCAGGAGAGTGTTCCACAGCCAATTAAGGGCTGTTGTTAATTGGGTGTGGGTGAGGAGAGCTGCCCCTGAAATCTCCACCACTGGAGGTGCCAGGGCTCTGCTGCTGTGAGCAGCCCTGCTGCACACCTGTGCCTCCATCTCCAAATTCAATTTATGCACTGAGTGTCCACATTCAATTAATGCACTGAGTGTCTGCGCTGCCTCATGCTCTGCTGCTCCTGGAGCAGCACCTGAACCTCAGGAGGAGCCCAGTGGCACTGAACACGTTTTCTCTTTTCCATGGCAACTGCAGCAGGACAGATCTGCAGCAGGCACTGCAGGGAGCAGCCCCAGCTGGGCAGAGCAGCCTCTGCAGCAATTCACAGCACTGGGGGCACAGTGGGCAGGGGTTTGTTCCAGTCACAGCTGGCACTTCCTGGAAATCCAAAAAAACGTGCTGCTGAAAATGCATGAGGCTCCAGAAATGAGTGACAGAACAAATTTCCCAGGAGGGCTTGTTGATGCCCATGGCCAGAAGCCAAAATAATTAAATTCTTAGAAAATCATGTGGAAAATGAAAGCAGTTTAAAAGGAAAAGAATTGGCCCTGATCCTCACAATAGTGAGGATTTATTCCTTTCTTGAACACAAATGTTCACTTGCCTATTTCCCACAGTGTTTGGTTATTCCCTAAAAGATCCTGGAGTTACTTTATAGAGCTAAGAGAGGGGGAAAAGAGACAAGAAAATATTACCCACTTCCATTACAGGTTTCCTTTAATAGTCTCACAAAAGCAAATTGACCAGAAAGTCTGGAGGGATCCATTTGGGTTTCTTAAAAGAAAATAAATTACAATTACAAATGGGCAAGGGGTTTTTTGTGGTTTTCTGGGTTTTTTAACATATCATGCTATTATTAGGGGCCAGTTTGTCTCCAAAGGTAGGACAAAAGAGCAGCACTGTTCTCACAACCAGACAACAAAATCTATAGAAGAGAATTTGGTTTTTATCCAGATATCCAGCTTGCCATGAGCAAGCCCTGGGTTGAACAGGTTATGGGATTAGTTCTGTCTCTAGGTAAAATATATCAAATAATAGCCAAATATGATGGTAGAGTTGGTGACAGGGGCAGCAGGATGATCCAACCTTTGCTGCTCTGGGCACTCTGAGATCAGCCAGGTCCTGCAGCTCCCTCCTAACTCAGAGCTGGCTCCCAGCTCTGCCTTTTTTCCCTAAAAATGTCAAGACTTGTCTGAAGCACAGGATCACACCTGAGCTATCTTAATTTAATTAATTATTACTATAATGAAACACAGTTTACAGACCTGTTTTTAAGACTTAAAAGCTGCAAGATGATGAAAACCCATCTTGATTAATTTTGTTTTCCTTACCCTGGGATGTCAAACCAGGCACACCATATGCTAAAAATAAGAAGCAGCCCCTCCTCTGTGCTCCATGTGTTGTGGTGAGGTTTGAGTTTTCAAGAAAAATGGTTCTTTGGAAAGACTGCAGGCAAACACCAAAAATTATCGGTAATCTAGAAAACATGGCCTGTCAAAAACGGCCCGGGCTCCAATCCCTCTTTTCTCAAACTGTCCTTGTAGAAACATCACGTTTTCAAGAGGAAAAAAAGCTCCTGAGCCAGTTACTCCCTGCAGAGCCCCAGAGCTCCATCACCAGAGGCTTTTAGCAATAACTGTGATTGTGTTCTGTGCACATTTCAGCATTTCCAGAGGCAATCACACAGCCAGTCACCACTCCTGGGCTGACAGGAGCCAACAGCCTGCACAGCCTGGGGCTCCCAGAAAACCCAGCCTTCTCCAGGAACCTGCAGCTTTGGCAAATATTCCTGCCCTTGGAGCCAGTGGAACCCATATTTTAATTTAGGACGACAAAGTAACAATCATGTCAAATCATGAAGCGAATTTTTGTGGAATAGCATTGAGGAGCTGAATTCTGAAGATGATCTCTTGACCCCAACAGTGACCCTCAATTGTGCACAGATATCAACAGAGCAATCCCTGCCCCATTGCCATGGCAACAGCGAAGGACCAGGTCAGGCACAGGCAGGAGAAAAGGGATTTTCTGAACGGCTCCTGTGGGCCTGAGCTGCAGCAAACAAACAGCTGCAGCCCTGCCTGAGGAGCTGTTTCCTGCAGAGCTGGCCCCGAGCAGCCAGGGCTCCCAGTGCAGCATTTTACAGGATTTTAGTGTCACAGCCAGTGCCATGGCCGATGCTCTGTCACCTCCAAGGGTTGTGCCTGTGCCTCTTTTGGCTTTTTGGGACAATCCTGTGTTTTCAGTCACTGAACTGCCTTTTTCGTTATTTCTGATACTGCTCCTAAAGAAAAGTGCTTTTTAGTCAGTTCCTTTCATTAAAATATGTTTCTGCCTCACATATTTTTAAATTGAAAATAATTGGGAAAAAAGTTCAATTTCTATTTCCAGAACACATAAAATAATATAAACATAAATATTGTTAATAGCATCTTATTACTTACCTGCAGAGAGCACCTAAAAGTTTAAAAGTATTTTTGATACTAAGAGAGCATCTTTTCTTTATTGTAATTACCTGCATTTTCCATTTATTTAATTTTATTTTCAGAGTGCTTTATTGGGAAAACATGTAAATCCCACGTAGCTGAGAGCTGTGTCAGGCTGGGCAGTGATTTACAGGTTGCCCAGAGCTCTGCACAAGGCACATGCTTAAACAACATTTATATTCTGCAACGCCACAACCATAATATTTGTTCTTATTATTCTGCATGAAGCTGACACAGAGCTCCAGGATTATAAATTGGAGCCAAGGGTGCAAATGAAGCAGTTCAAGCAAACTCTTGAGGTTACTGCTGTTCACAGGGAATTGTCCCATTTTGTGATGAAGGAGGAGCGTTTGATTGTGGCTCTGGAACCAGACACCAAGCTGTGACTCACAGCCCCATCCTCCCACCAGCACTTGCACGGCTCCAAATCTGATATTAAAACATGGAGACCTAAATCCAGCTAGGACATTTTAAAAACAAATTAATGTGAACTTCAAAGCTATAGATTTTCAAAACCTGAAACTTTCTGCTGTAGTAATTCCAGAAGTGAAGGAGACAAGCTGTGCTTCAGAGAGCTCTGGCAGCAGGGAGGGGACAGGGGGACACCCCAGAGCCATTCTGGTCACAGCACCCTGCGCTGACCCCTGTCCCCCTGGTGCAGTAACACTGGAGTTTGGGCCACGGCGCCGTGTCTGAACGAGTCCAGGCCGTGCTCTGCCCTGCACCTGCCCCAGCTCAGGCAGGGCTGCCGTGGCTCCTGGAGCACAGCCCCGACAGGCAGAGCTACAGCCCCTCGTGCAGCTGCTCCAAGGCAGCAGCTCTGCAGCTGCTCAGACCCACTGCTCTGCAGCTCCCCTCCCACCGCAGCAACCTTGAAGATATTTTCATTTTTTCATCAGTTTAAGCCTGCTACTCTTTGTCCCTGTTTCTCCTGTTTTGCAGAGCAGCTCCTCTCTGCAGCTACGCTTTACATACAGAAGTATGCTTTACATACTTTTAATCTTTTAATGCTCCTCCCAAAATGTGCCTGAAATGCTCCTGAACAACCCCAGCCTGGCCTGGAGCCTTTGTGCAGTGCTGTGACTCTCAGCATCTGTAGCAAAGAAAGCACTCCCATTACTGTCATTATGGTTTCTAAAAGATTGGAGTTCCTCATTAATACCCTCACTGGCAACATTCAAACCCATGGTATTTTTAGTCTAAAACCCTGACTCTAATAAGGGGATGCCCAAACTGCATTTGTATTTGTCATATTCAATGAGCCAAACATTTAATTAGGTTGAAGACATTATCATTGGCAGTAGCACTTCAGCTCACTAATTGTCACTGCTTAATACTTTCATTTTAATTATTTCCTTTGTTGCCAGTCAACTCCTTCCAGCAGTTTCTAGGAGGTGCATCCCTCCTGTTTGAAGCCATGTTCAATGAACACCATTCCTTACACACTGTGAGGAATTGGGAAGAAAAGGAGCTGCTGGGAGCAGATTTGGCCTGTCACAGTGCTCTAAGGGATGGCTCTCCTCCAGCAGATGGAAAAAGCTCTTTTCTTTTCCATTAGAGCACACTGAGCAGGTGCTCCCTGTCTCTGAGGCTGTGCTGCAAACATCTGCCACCCAGAAGGGCACTGGAAGGATCTTTGTGTGGGTTTTGAATCCCTGCAGACTTCCAGAAGAGTTTACAGATTGTAGCTTGCTCCTCACCTTCCTCGTGGAAGGAGATTTAAAAAAAAGAAAAATAAATTCTCACAGGGCATCACAAAGAGGTGGAATTTAGCTCTGGAGGAGATGATGGCATCACTTGGCAGGAGAGATCTCAGGAGAGCCCCAGGCAATGCCTGACTGACCAGAACAGTCTGTGAACATGAACTGCTGGGAATAATCCTCAGCATGAGGAGTCCTGGGCACCAAGTGACACAAACCAGGAGTGGAATGCCAAGAACACAGTGCAGCAAACACCCAGGAGCTCGCAGAGTGAGAGCTGATGTTGAACCCTGAAGCTCTCAGCCCTGGCTCCCACGATTTGTTTCCCAGGCAGAAGGGGACTGGGATGGAACTGACTGGGAAGGCTGGGAGTGTTTACAAACAAGGTAAATCAGCGAGGCAGAGCCTGGCACGAGTGCATCAGTGATTCAATGCACGAGCAGTTTGGCAGAGCTGCAGGCTGGGATGGATGGATTTGCAAAGTCTGGAATGGAATTACTGGGTGCAGGTGTGTGCAGCAAACACCCAGTGCTGCAGTTACACCTGCCCAGGGAAAGGGGCATTCCTCAAATAACCACAGAGAGGAACAGTCACATTACACCTACAGACACCACTGCACCCACTGCTGCAGTTACACCTGCCCAGGGAAAGGGGCACTCCTCAAATAACCACAGAGGGGAACAGAGTCACAGTAAAACCACAGACTCCACTGCACCCACTGCTGCACTTACTGCTGCCCAGGGAAAGGCATCCTGCATTCCTCAAATAACCACAGAGGGGAACAGAGTCACAGTAAAACCACAGACTCCACTGCACCCACTGCTGCAGTTACACCTGCCCAGGGAAAGGCATCCTGCATTCCTCAAATATCCACAGAGAGGAACAGTCACATTGCACCTACAGACTCCACTGCACCCAGTGCTGCAGTTACACCTGCCCAGGGAAAGGCATCCTGCACTCCACAAATAACCACAGAGAGGAACAGTCACATTGCACCTACAGACTTCATTTCCAGTTTCGTGTGCAGGGGTTTGTGGTGTGTTACAAAATGCAGATGGGACCAACACAGCAGCTGACATGATTTACTGTGCTGAGATTTTCCTGAAGCCCTCTTCTGCTCCCATGCACTAGAGCTCCTGCCACTTTTCCCAATTTTCAGTCATTAATTTAACTAAACAGAAAACATGTTTTTCCAATGGAGAACTGCTTCATTATTTCACTGAGTTTGGGGCACTCAAACTCGGAAGGAAATTATAAAGTGAAAGGAAGAATAGGGTAAAAAGTTAAGAAATATTTCTAATTTTGCTGTAATTGCTTTCTCCATGGATGATTATGATAGCTATCACTTTTGGTTCACTGAGTGCTGAAGTGCACAGTTTATAAAAATGACAGAGATTTTTCCAACTCATTGGACCATTTCAGAGTAAGCAGTGAGAATGTATTTAATAAGAGCTGGACTTGGCAGTTTACTCAAGAAAAGTTAATGGAACTGTCTCTTCTGGACACCAGAAAGCAGAAGAGAACTGGCTGGGAAATCACAGGGCTTGGCTAGATGTGGTGTCCTTGCTTCTAAATTGAAACCAAAATCCTGCACCAGAGACAGGCTGGGAACTCCTCCCTCTGCTCCAATTAATTTCCATCAGTGCCAAACAGGCCTTTGAGAATTGTGTGTGTTATATTTAACCCTTGTAGTCCAGGGAACTCAGAGAGACAAATTATTGCCTGTGCTAAATGGGATCAGGCAGGAGCTGCCCCCACAGGGAATGAAATGTGCACATTTCTGTCACTCTGGGGACCTTTTCTCACTGGAACAGAGAAATCACTTTCCATGAGACTTTGAAAGGCTGGGGAAGTAAGCAAAAAAAAACTTATTTAGGCCCTTATATGTCAATGAATGTGCTGAGCAGAGTTAAGTCTTTAGATGCAGCAGAAATAAGTAAGAAAAAGAGTTCAAATGGTTCATAACTCAGAAATGTAATCATGTGCCTTTTCAAGCACATGAGCAATTCCATTAAACTAATCTGCTTTAATTGCATTAAGCTTAGAGTGGCTACTCATATGCTTAAACTCAAACATATGATTAGTTATGTCCCTAAAAAAAGAATGGATAATTCAAACAAATGCTGTATGTATGCATGTAAATGTTTCAAGGTATTAGACCCAGCATTCTATAAACTAAAACATTTAAATTAGCTTTTTGGCAGAAAATCTGTTCCCTGGATGCAAAACATTCTCACTAAGCCACAACTGAATGATTGCTCAAAATTATTTTGCAGAGAGTCAGTAGCTAATCCTCCGATAAAGGGTTCAAGAATAATCAATCACAACTAAAGGAAAAGTTCATATTCTATGCATGTGTTGGATATGCTTCAAGAACAATACAAAAAGCATGGGTTTAAGTAAATTCAAGTAATAAATAGGAGATGATAATAACTCTTTGTTCAGCTCTTTCCAGTAAACTGCTCTTGCAGAATTAAGGTTTCAGGCACTAAAAAGTGGCTTTTTTCACACACATAGGAAAATTAGTCCAGTGACCAAATACTCACAGTTCAGACTGTCACAGGAGCCTGTTATGCTTTAATTAGTGTCTCTAATCATAAACTGTTTAATTGTATTGGTTTTGCCTTAAATTGTTGGGTATTTTGCAGTTTATGTATCACAAAAGTTTAGTCTTTTATGTTGCTTCTTAAATTCATGTGAGGGGCTCTGAATTTACTCACTTTAAACAAAGCAGTGAGCTCAGCAGTGGCAGCAGATCCAGATGTGCAGCAGGATCTGCTCTGGGCTCTCCTGCACAGATCAATAAGCAATAGCTGCACTGTGCTCTGGGGAAAGTGTGAGTGGGGAAGATGAAAAATAAACTAATTTTAGGACACTAAAAGGAATTTTGTTCACAACTTTGTTTTCAGTTTTGGTTTTAAGCCACAGTTTGTCAGCTGCTGCCCCCTGAGCAGAGCTCTGCCTTGTTCTGCTGTCACCTTCGAGGGACCTGCTGCCACATGGAAAATCAGGAACAATCACTCTAAATAATGACATCAGTTTATTGCTGTTTGTTGCCAAGAGAAACAAGCCTTGCTGGTAACATCCATTGCATTGCCACGTAAGTTAGTTTTCCAGAAAGGAAAGGTGCTGCAGCACCAGCACTTCTCCAGGCACAAACTCCCTTTCTGGCTGACACCACCGTGACTCAAAGTGCACCTTTTGCTCGTTCTCAGCATTGCCTCAGGTGCTCTCTGCTCAGCTAGGGCTGGGGCCCCACACCTGGCTGGGACATGCAGAGATGCTGAGTTCAGCCACTCAGCCGGGCTCCCTGTGCCCCTGGGGAGAAACCAGAGCTTCAGGGCATGAGACAAACCCTGAGCAGACACAGCAGGAGCATTTCTGCAGGGAGCAGGAGCCCAGGGACAGGGTGCCAGCTTTACTGAGCTTCACTGAGCCCCACTGAGCCCAGGAGCTCAGGGACACAGAGCCAGGGCAGGCTCTCTCCCGTGCAGGCTGCCAGCAGCAATGGAATCAGTGCTGCTCAGTGGGATTGGACTTTTCCTCTGGCAGCAGAGCCTCAGGAGGAGCCAGGTCTGAAAGCTGCAGGCTGGCACGTTCACACCACTGCACACCACGGCTTTGAGCTCCCTCTGCGTTTCAGTTTATGGGGCTGAGCAGGGTCCCCTCCACAGCTCCTTGCCCTGCAGTTCTCATTTCGTGCCCTTGGCTTTGAAACCACCAGCACAGCTCCAAAGGAGCCACGTCTCCTTCCCCACATCCCACAGCGGTGCCAAAGCTTTCCTGCCCCACCAAGCCAGGCTGTGCCAGTCTAACCCAGCCCTGGGGCTGAGGGCAGGGCTGGGTGAATCCCTCTGACACAGCCCAATGCCCACAGTGAGGATCAGCGGCTGCGGGGCTCAGGGTGCCTGCCCTGCTGTCCGGGGCTCAGGGCACACCCAGCATCCTGCAGCCCCCAGGGCCCCTCCCCAGGCCAGCTGAACCTGCTGATTCCCAAACTGCCCTGCAGTCCTTCCTCACAAAACCACAGAGCCTTTTCTGCTTTCTGACTGTCCCCCATTGGTTTTGCTGTGCTTTCCCCCCTCCTGGGATAACAACCTGCAATCAGCTCCATCAGCAGCCTGCAATGCCTGGGGCTCACACCAGGAAAAACTTCCCCTGCACCTGTCACACCACAACTGCTTTGCTTTTTGCTCTCATTTTCTGGAAAACACACAGAAGGATTTCACACTAGACACACAAACCCAGTGCTACAAAGGCTTTATAATTATCTTTGTTTCCAACAGACCAGTTACTTTCTCCATGGCATCCTCTATACATAAAACTCGAATTCATCATGTTCATCATGCCTCACTATGTTAAATCAGGGCATAAACACTTCCCAAGACCTGAACATGCATTTATGCTCTTCTCATTTCAAACTTCCTTTGAGGACCCATTTCTGTAATGATATCTACAGAACTATTCTCTACGTTCTGTTTACCTTCTATTGTATTTTACTGAAGTTAGTTCTGTGAGGAAAGCTGTTCTATCAGAGCATATTTCCAATAATAACTTCATGGTTCAAGTTTTCAGATCTATCAGCCCTCTGATAATAATTTTTCTCCCCTTTTCTGTAACTTTCGTTAGGTAAATCCTGAAACTGTAGTGTGGAAATGACTTGGCACCAAGAGCATTGCTTAGCCAGGGCACCTGGAGAAGTCTCATTGTACAGAGTTACACATTCCAAACCCACAGCTGATCATATTTGGGCTGAGAACATACACTGCTCATTAAAGGCATCACATCTTATTCCCAGACCAATCATTCATGAATCGATTTACCCAGTTAAAAATGAATAATATGTGTTAGTGTGCAGGGTGCAGTGTGCACTGAATCAATTCCTTGCTGCACAGTAAAATATTCAAGTACTTGGAGCAACCTCTGGAGCTCCTCTTGTACTTCTGGAGTTGTGTCTTTGTCTTCATACCTCTAATAGTGCATAAAAATTGGCATTGACAATATACAGTTATATCTGCTTCTGTATTTCCTTTGTATTTCTGAAGGTCACAGGAACTCAGCCAAACCTGAAACAGTCATTTTAATTCCCAGGCTTCTCATTTCACTACAGTGTAATTATCTTATTGATTTTTCTGTACACTTATTTACTGTTTTTCTTTTCCTGTTGGATAAGTGTACAATAACTAAACTAACTTGAATTAGGTAACTGTCACCGATATTTAAAACTTAATGACATTTTCAAAATTACGTAAGTAATCCAAGCATAAAAATTATTCTTTATGATACCATTTCAGAGCAGTGGCACCAAATCCTCATCATGCAATAACTTGTGCCTCAGAACCATTAAACACAAGCCATCATCACATTTTTCTTCTATCTCAGCTCCATACTCTTTTTTTTATACACTGTGTCATTTCTCTATTTGGACTGAAGCATCTTTAGGAGATGCAAAATGGAATATTCAACATCTTAATCTAGCCTCGATGTCTTAAATTATCTTCTTAGCTACACACATGTAATCTCTGTATTTCAGGAATGAGAATTTGTCCTTTTATATTCAGAGGTAGCTTTGTGTCTGCCTTACATTTCCCCTCCAGACCTGCTAGTGCCACTTTAGAGATGATTCACTCTCAGAGGCCACCACCTCAAGGCACTGGGATTCAAAGATCTGCTCGAATTTAGGCACACATTTAAATCCAGTGTAAGTCTGTGTGCTTTGCAGTGTCAAGAGAGACTTAAAGATAAGCTATGCCTAAATATTGTGCTGAGCTGGGGCTGGAAACCAGCTCTGCCCTCAGATGAAGCAGAAGAGTTGCAATAACCCAGCACAGATTGATGGTGCTCTGTGAAATTCAGCTTTGGCTACAGCAGGAAGAGGAAAGTCTCCAGTAATAAAAGGGAAAATAATGAATCAGCAAGTGCTGGAGACTGTAACAGGCAGGGAAACCCTCCAGCTCCTGCTGGTTTCACCCTGCACAGCATCCAGCTTTAATAAAATACAGCTTGGCATTAAAATACCTTTAACAGTGTTTGCTTTTTGCTGAAGAGGAGTGGTGTCAGTGTCCTGGGAGAAGCCCACGGTACAGCACTGCTCGTGTGAGGTTGCTGTTACAACCATTTCAATGAGAAAAACTTACTTGAAGGCATTGGCATCTCCATGGACCTTGTAGTTGTCAGCACTGATCCTGGAGATGACTCTGGTGACAGCAATGAGGATGCCAATGTTCACCTGCAGGGAGGGAGAGGAGCAGGGATGGGTCAGGAGGGCAGGGATGGGTCAGGAGAGGAGCAGGGATGGGTCAGGAGGGCAGGGATGGGTCAGGAGGGCAGGGATGGGTCAGGAGAGGAGCAGGGATGGGTCAGGAGGGCAAGGATGGGTCAGGAGGGCAGGGATGGGTCAGGAGAGGAGCAGGGATGGGTCAGGAGGGCAGGTTCTGATGGGTTTGGGGTGCCCAGGAGGGAGATGAGCAGGGATGGGTCAGGAGGGAAGGGATGGGTCAGGAGGGCAGGCATG
>JAOTQZ010000759.1:309970-321493 GCA_026546895.1 Pogonocichla stellata
GGAGCAGGTTCTGCTGGGTTTGGGCTGCCCTGGGAGGAGCAGGGATGGGTCAGGGAGCAGGTTCTGCTGGGTTTGGGCTGCCCTGGGAGGAGCAGGGATGGGTCAGGGAGCAGGTTCTGCTGGGTTTGGGCTGCCCTGGGAGGAGCAGGGATGGGTCAGGGAGCAGGTTCTGCTGGGTTTGGGGTGCCCTGGGAGGAGCAGGGATGGGTCAGGGAGCAGGGATGGGTCAGGGAGCAGGTTCTGCTGGGTTTGGGCTGCCCTGGGAGGAGCTGTGCAATCACCACAGCAAGCAGAAACCTTCTGGGCTGCCTATGTGCCCAGAGAGGATTTCAGGGTTGGGCTGGTGCAGTTTGCAGCTTGTCAGTGATCTCCTCCCCACAGAGGGAACTCTTGCTGTTCTCTTGCCTCCCTCACCTGTCTGGGAAAGCCTGGCTTGGTGCTTTGCCTCCCAGCCCAGGTGCTCAGGATGCCCAGCACACAAATGAATAACCTGATTGTGAATAAATATCCTTATTGTGCACAAATCAGAGACCTGCAGGAGCTTCCTCAGCAGGGCCACGTGTCTGATTCTCGGTTTTGTGCCCCTCTGCTGACACACAGCTTCTCACCAAACCTGGTGCAATTCAGCTCCAAGTCTCTTCTACAGGAGCAAGGAGAAAAAGATGCTAAGCCTGAACCCTGCTCTTCAAAGGCTCCACTCTTTTTGATGTTGGGTCCAGCAGAAACATCAATAAAATGAAAAGAATTCCCAACAGAAAAGTAGGAAATCTTGAAAAGACCAACACTGAAAATGTTCCACAAAAGAAAGTTTGTGCTGGAGTCACAGGTGAAGGAAGAAGGAAATCTTTGCCACTTAAAGGAAATGTGGCAAAGTCTGTCTTGCTGTGCAAAGACCTTGGGTTTAAAGAAAAACAAGGCAGACAATGAGAAGGTTAAAGACATATTTTCCCCTTCCTGTCCAAAGCTGCACATCAGCTACAAAGCATCAAGAACAAGGGTAGAAAAAACTATCCTGAACTGCAGAACAAAAAGAAAGAGAAGACTTCAAAAAAAGTGCAGCTCCTAGCTCAATAATCATCCTCCACTTGGGCATAAATATTCTAATTCTGAGGATGAGAGGGTGAATTAAAGATGTTTAAATTTGATTATAATGATTTCCTTGAGTTTTTTTTCAAATCTTCTTACCCCTTTTTTAGTTTGAGGTTTCTAGGGGCAGATCATCACCTGCTGTATAATCAGAGCATATCTGAAACTGTTCATTTCTGCCCTGGCTCTCGAGTCTATCCAGAGGGGATCCTGAGGAACTGCCAGCTCCTCAGTAACAAGTGTGCTTGTTCAATCAGCTTTAACAGGTGGAATTCAATGGTCTTGGGATCACTTTCCCTATTCCCAGCAAATCATATTTTGTAAATAACTTCTGTAAATCCTTTGAGGTGGTACCAGCAGGAAAACAACTGACAGGGAAGCAGTGAGAGGCCCTGCAGTGCAGCCCAGCCCCTCCTCCCTGTCCATGCCCACTGATGCTTCCCACAGAATTCCTTCACTCTGCTCAGCTGTGGGAACACCAAGCAGCAGATGGCTGATAACAAACAAAGCCCTCTGCCAGAACTTTTAATGCCTAATGTCAAAAATTCAGGTGCTTTGTCAAGTTGGGTTTTTTCCCACTGAAGACACGTCCCAGGGCAGCTTGGGCTGAGCTTAGTTTGATTTGCAAATTAATTGCATTTTTTTTTTTTTTTTTGTGAAGCTGCTTTAAGAGGATGATATAGAGGCTTGTGTGCTGTGGTTTGGGGTGTGGGGGAGAGGGACCTTAAAACCTTAAGATGTAGGTAGAAGCCAAAAGTCCTGCACATAGAAGGAACTATTTCCTTCATCATATCCCTGGACTCCAACCCCAAGGAAAGAGCATGTTTGGCGTGGGAATCTGCACAGGGCTGGGAGGTTCTGTGAATTACTGCCCAGAAAAGCATGTGTGAGTGCTTTCCCCCCCACAGCCCCTCCACATCACTCTGTTCCAGGCTCCCTGGTGCCTGGAGCTGGGCAGGGTGAACCTGGGCTGTGCCTGCCCTGTCTCTGGGGACTGGGAGCTGAAACAGCAACCCCCCAGTTTCCCTCTCAGCATAATCCTTCTTGGCAGAGACACTGTGGATCAAACTGGTCAGAAACTGCTTTTTGAGAAGCATTTTCAGACTTAAATGCTAGTTTATGCAACTGGTGGCTCATTTGTTATTTAAAGAACACAGGCAGACATGCACACACACCAGAGTGTTTGGCCCTGTTATTTCCCTATAGGCACTGACACATTTTTCAGCTGCAATATCCAATGCCCAGGGAGGTAATTTGTCAGCTCTCTTGCTGCTATTTTGGGCAGAGCTGGGTTTAGACTATTTAACAAATTGCTCTACGTGGATCAACCTTGTGAGCTCACTCTTTCTGAAAGTATTTGTACCCCTACAAGAACATAATTTCAGCTGCACAAATAGCAGTTATATATCATAAGTTAGAGCCAGACAATTAAACTCTTAGCTTCTCTGCCAAGCAGCTGCACATGCAAATTGTGCTTGCCCAGGTGAGGAGCATTTCACTCCCTGGTGTGTTGTGGCTGCCACCATCCTTGGACAGCAGCCTGGGAAGGGTTGGTGCCTCTGACTGCATCTCATTCCCTCCTGTGGTGCTGAGCAATGGCCAGAGAGCAAGTGCTGATGTGAGGAGGGGACATGTGAATGTTAGATTTTAATTGTTCTCCAGTCATTTACCTTTGAAGGTAAACTCACACACGGAACTTCAGGGTGTGCCTGAGGTATGCAAAGGTAAGCACTAGTTATATGTATGGATGTATTCCTGCCTTTGGCTTGTGAGCAGGATTTGGGAGGGGTTTCTGTGTGACAAAATCTGGGCAAGTTTCTCTGTGCCTTTTTTGTTTTTCAATGTCCATGCCTCTAAAAGTCTGGACAAAGCTTTGACCATGACCTGGTTTCACTGGTCAGTGAGTCTATTGCACCCCCAGGCTTTCAATCTGACACTACAGCCTGCAGAAAACACTGCACATAACCTGGTCAATACAAGTACCAGAAACAGTGCTGAGGAGGGGCTGGGCTGGCCCAGGTCTCTGCAAACACTCCTGACTCCTGGGTAACCACAGTGGGGAAAACACAACTCACTGCAGTTTAATGTGTGAGCATCACTAACTGCTCTGGAGTGTTTGTGCACCAGTGCTGAGCCCTGACCCTGCACCCTCCCTGAAAGGTTCATTAGAGCTGGAACCAGCAAACCCACCTGAACACCCCTGACCAGCCAACCTGAACCCAGCAAACCCACCTGAACACCCTGATCTGAACAATCTGAACCCAGCAAACCCACCTGAACACCCTGATCTGAACAATCTGAACCCAACAAACTCACCTGAACACCCCTGACCTGATCAGCCTGAACCCAGCAAACCCACCTGAACACCCTGATCTGATCAACCTGAACCCAGCAAACCCACCTGAACATCCCTGACCTGAACAACCTGCCCTGACAGCAAACCCACCTGAACACCCCTGCCCCAGCCAAGCCACCCCACCTGCCAGCAAACCAAGCCCAGGGGCCAGGAGCACTCTCCTGAGCTCTGCAGGGGCAGGGTGTGGGCAGCCCTGAAGGGGGGCAGCTCTGCCCTGCTCCAGCACACCCCTCCTGCTGGGCCTGCACCTACCAGAATGACAAACATTGCTGGTGCCACAAAAGCCCAGATTGCTCCATCCTCCAGGGAAAGCCAGCAGCTGCAGGGGAAAATCAGAGTTGTTTTGGAGGAAACACATCAAGAGTAATTCAATTAGTAACCTTACTAATTTAAAAAAACCCCGACTTGTAAAACAACTCAAAGAGAGTGCAAGAAGACTGATGAATTCTGGAAGCAGATGTGAGAGCACAGCAGGAGAAAGCTCCTTTTCCCCTCACTGGGGGATCCAAGGTGGGATCTCACCTGGGTTTGTCACAGCCCGTGGCTCCCCTCTGCCCCAGCCCAGCTCCACGGGGGTGCAGAGATGGGAGGAGAGGAAATGCTCCACTTGAAATCTGTTGTTTGGTGTCCTGGGCCACAGGCTGTCACGCCAGTGCTGGAGCACTGGGAGATGTCTCACTGCAGTGAATTTGTCTCACTGACACACTGAGCTGGGGTGGGGAGGGGCTGGCAGCACAGCCAGCCTCACAGCCCTTCCTGCAGCCCCAGGGAGATCAACCAGGTTACCACAGGTCAATTATTTTAGGGTTAAATCCTATGGTGTTCTTTCAGATAAATTTGCCCTTCTTTTCCTTTTCCAGTAAATCAGAAAGGAAATTAATTTTCAAAGTTTTGGACATTATCCATTGCAGATTCCAGGTGTAGCTGCAGTTTTCTTCAGAAGATTGAATATCTTTAATCAATGATTACTCTCATCTTGGTGCAAATTTTTTCCCCCTGAGCAGGGAGCTCACTGAGGGGCTCTTCAGTGAAAAATAGGAAAAACATCTCAGGAGCTTTTTGTGCATCACCTCAGCAAAAAGCAGACTTGGGGCTCCTGTGTTTAACAATATGCCCACACAAGTTCTTTAGCAGACTCTCCCCTGCTCCCCAGGAGGATCTTGCAGCACCCCAGCCCAGTTTACACATTTACACATTTCCTCCACATCAGGTTCTCACCCTTGCTGCACTGAGGTTTCCTCATACTCACTTGCCACTCTCCCCATAGCTGTCCAGGGATGAGGATGCAGAAATGACACAGATCACCAGTGGGCAGCCTGCAGAAAGGCAGATGCAATATCAGGAATAAAAGTACAGCTTCCAGTAAGCCCTGCCAGTTCTGCTAAATTTTGTATGAACAGAACAGCTCAGAGTCATTTTCAAATTAAGTCTAACTTGACATCCTCCTGCAGCTGTTTAATCCAACATGTTTAAATCAACTGCTGTCAGACAAACAAAATTACTTTTTAATAAAGTACTAGTTTAACTGTTAAACTGAATCAGTGCTAATTTCCTTGGCAATCACAGTCCTCTTTTAGCCTGGGTTTGGTTGATGGACTTTCTGCCTCTGCTATCCAAGCAGTGAAGCAACATCAGCCTGATTTTAACCTCTTTTCCCCAGGTAAGTGCATTTTTGCCCAGAATCCAGACCAGCTTAGCCAGGAGAGCAGAGTTTCTCACAGGGATGCACCAGTAGCAGGTGAGAGGACACGAGTGGTGACATTGGTTACCCAGAGCATCTCACCCAGCAGCAGGAGACAGAAGCAAACTCAGACTGCCTCAGGTGCCCAGTCAAGGCTGACTTAACACAAATAAAATGTCACAGGTCTGCAGGATTTCTGTGTTTAGAGGAAACTCTGCTCCCAGATGGTTTTGACTGGTGCAGTGGGCTGTGCCCTGGGAGGTGGAGAAACGTTCATGGGATGGCACAGGAATTACACAGGGACAGTTCTGGTCCTGGCTCACAGGAACTGCACAGGAATTACACAGGAATTACACAGGAACTGCACAGGAATTACACAGGAATTACACAGGAATTACACAGGGACAGTTCTGGTCCTGGTTCACAGGAATTACACAGGAATAACACAGGGACAGTTCTGGTCCTGGCTCACAGGAATTGCACAGGAACTACACAGGAATTACACAGGAATTACAGGAATTACACAGGAACTGCACAGGGGCAGTCCTGCTCCTGAGTCACAGGAATGACACAAATTACACAAATTAAATAAATGACACATTCTGCTCCTGGTGTCAGGGTCTGCTCTGGCCCCAGCCCTGCCAGCTCCAGCTGTGCCCCTCATTCCAGGCCAGCAGCTGGAGGGGAACAAGGGCTTTACTGCCAGCAGTTCCAGATACAGTAAAACCCATCCCTTCAAATATTAAATGATTGCCTGTTAATTCCTGTATGATTCAATAAAATGGGAGGGTTTGAGCTTTTATCATGTTACAGAATTTAATAAACAGTTCCCAGGCAGAGTATTAGATATGATAGCTTAAAGTTTCAATTTTCTTTGTAATTCTTTAGATTTTCTGCATGAGGGTTTTACAAAATTCACTGACAGGCAATTTCTGCTTAATTTTACCACTATCATCCTCACAAATCATGTAAAGTTTTCCAGTACTGGCAGAAATATGATTTTTGGAAGAATTATTTTCACTCTTTAATAACTGCAGCTTGTCCCCTCAGTCTGAAGGATCCTGTGCTCACCACAGGACTGTGGCCCTTAGACACAACTGCTAAGAAAATTGTTAAATGAATGAGGAAAGATGCACAAAACAAAAAGGACATAATAAAAAAAAGGACAAGTAGGTAGCTCTTGAAATATATATATTTCACAGCATTACCATCACCCAGATCTGCATGGTGCCAAATGGATATTAAATATTTCAATTATGACTGCAGCAGGTCTGTATTATTGATATAATTGTTCTTCCTGTATCTCCAAACGCATTTGGAGGGGAGGAAAGATAATGCATGTTTTAACATGTTTGGAATTGTCTGTAATTGATGGGTATTCCCTTTCTGCTTTCTCACACCTGCTCTTTGGCTCAGTGCATGGGGCTCCCTCCCTGGGTGAGGAGCTCTGTGAGCAGCACTGAGGCTCCTGCAGGGCTCTGGGGCTGAGGGATGCTCTGCAGCACAACAGCTCTGCCTCCCCAGACATGCACAGGGACTGTGCTTTCACTGTCTCACTCTTTTATTATTTCATTAGCCACAGTGCCCTGAATTGCTGTCTGGGACATCCCCACACACAGAAACACTTCTTCACCCCCAGCAATACTGCTGGGGCTGTGTGTGCACTTTGGGTGTGAGGATTTCAGGGCACAGAGCACCAGCCATGTGCCCTGTGCTGTGTCTGTGCTGCTGTGCCCATCTCCTGGGCATGGCTGTGCAGAATGCAGGCAGGATTGCCCTGCTGTGAGTCAGAACAGAGCCCATCTCTCCTGCATGGCCCTGCAGAATGCAGGCAGGATTGCCCTGCTGTGAGGCAGAACCAAGAGCACAGCAGGGCAGTGAGCTGTCCTGCCACTGGGTTGGTACCTGAGGCTCTGGAGGGGCTCTGGCATTCCCTGCAGTGGAATTAGGCTCAAGGACTGCACGTTCTGAACTCTGATTGCAGCCAGAAAAATGATCCATTTTCTCATGCAACAGACCCACTCTCAGTAGGGCAAACTGTGATCACAAGGTGACAATTTCAAACATGCTTCTGGATATAATCTTGTCCCATACTGAGGAGACTTAAAGTCAGCAGCTACTAAATGCTTACCCCATCCAATTCCATAATAGTATAAGTGCTTGCTTTCTTCTGACCCAAACACTTTGATCACCATGCTGTACAGATGAAATCCTTCCACCAGCATCCATGCAAATGCACTCAGGAAGAAAAAATGAAGGAGAATGGCCAATATCTTGCAAGGCAGCTAAATTAAGAGTAAAAAGGAACACATTAGTTGATGGTGATACAGTCACATTGGTTTTCTTTTTTTTATTTCTGTAGACATTTACAGGCTAAATGCTAAATTGCTGAAGTAAAACTGTCTTAAAAAGAAAGCAATAGACAATTTCATTTTTCTCCTGCATTTTCAGACAGTTTCAGAGTAATAAATCCTCTTACCTTAAAAGATAATAAAGAAAAAACCCCTAACAACACTGCCAAATGTGATATGGAAATCCAAATGTATAATTTGGATTTGGAGCTGTCCTCCCACTAAAGTCTACAAAATACTTAGGGAATCAAAACTGAGTGTCTGCATCTGGTTGCAGAGCCTGTAGCAAACACAGGGCTTACAGAGGTGGGTACAAGTGCTGTCCTGTGCCTGTTCCCTGACTTCCCTCGAGCTGCTCCTCTCTGCAATCTTTGTGTTTTTCTCTAAATCTCCGACCAGCCTGGCTTGGCAGAACAGGAGAGGTGAATCCTTTCCTCCTCCCCATGCCTTGGGTGCTCACCACTGGCCTTTCCCACTCACTCACTCACTGCTTTTCCTTAATTTTCACTCACTGCTTTTCCCTAATTTTCACCAATTGCTTTTCCCTTTCCTCACTCATTGCTTTTGAGGTCTCAGCAGTGGCTGCAGCCATCACTCAGTGGCTGAGCAGAGGTGGTTACTCTGCTTCCAGAGAGGCACAGCTCAAACAGAACCAGCCTTGAGAGAGCCCCTGCTCTGCTTCAGCACATCCCAGCCAGAGCCAGCCCTGCCTCACTGGCAGGCTGGTGGTGATGGAAATCCTGCCCTGCAGCTGTGACATCACTCTGGTGGAGATGGAAATCCTGCTGACATCATTCTGGTGGAGATGGAAATCCTGCCCTGCAGCTGCACATCCCCTCTGTGGCACACCCAGAGCTCCAGGGCTGCACCCAGCCCCTGGCATGGGAAGGTTTTTGCCTTGCTCGAGCCCCAGGGAGGCTCCAGGCAGGTGGGGCTGTGCTGGGGGAGCACCACCAGTAGGAACCAGTTTGCTGCCTCAGATGTTAATTAATTCCCTTTGCTGTGTGGGCTGGGCTGTGCTGTGCTGGCATTTTATTCCTCATGTTGATGATTTGGGGATTTGCACTCCAATGACAATTAGAACGTTGGGACTTGGCTGTATAATGAAAATTGAGGCTTTCCTGTACAGACTCACTTGGACATTCTAATGCAAATCCAATGGGACTACATGTATTCAAAAGCAATAAATTTGGGGTTAATTCGTGTAAGTGAGGTCTGTATGTGGTTTAGTATTTCACAAAGTTCAGTGACATATTATTAAAGCAGATTAGCTTATTGACAAAAGCTGTAAGAGCCTTTCCAGTTAATTTTATCATAAGGCTATAAAATCCATTTTAATGCCTTTTGATTTCTACCAGAAGATTAGACCACAAAAATATAAATGCAACATAAAGCTGACTTACAGGCTAGTTCTGTCAAATGGATAATTTCCAACTTTTGAGTAGCCAAACAATCTGGATCACGAAACAGCAGAAAATAACAAACAGTGAAGCAGCAGGAGGTCGGTCTGTATATAATTTTGTGTAATACCTAGCTTCAGATTTGTACATAAAATCCACAGCAAAGTTGCTGCTCATTCTGGGTTTTTTTTTTTTGCCTTAATTATTGCTTAGAAGTTACTCTTATATGCCAAAATTGCCCTCTGTAAAAGCACTGAGAAGCTGAGCCTTTACAGTCTCTTGCTGCACCATGTGAAACTCCCCACTTTTAGCAGAACACTCTTAAAAAGCAGATCTTGTTCTTGCTACTCTTAGAGTTGACAACTAGACAGCCCAGCCAGCAGCAAGGTCTCCTATTATTGTTGATGAGAAAGTAAAGCAGAATTTCAGAAAGGCCTCCCACAAAATAGCTGTCTTTTTTTTACTGAGGATAGTGTTAAAACATACAGGTAATTTTATAGATATATCACAAACAAAAGCTGCTTGTTTCACCTCTCTGTTTGAAAGTTTCCAGCAAAGCCAGGCAGGAGTTCTGAGTGAGAAAGAGATATATACCCTGATCCAGAGCTGCAGATAACAGAGACATTTGATTTTCTGGCTGTGCTGGAAAAAACCCAGAGCTGGCTAACACCTTACGCTTCAATTTTCATTTTCCTGTGTCTAAATAATATTCCCGTTTTCCCCACAAACACACCCAGGTGTTTGGAAGGCTTTAGAAACCTAAAGAACTGTGGGTGGTTAATTATTTTAATTGCATGCTGCAGTTTGGGCAGCTGTTTTAAAAATGATGCTCTCTAGTCTAGCAGAGGGAGTAACTAAGACTGCAAACCTGAAGGAACAAATCCATCACTGGAAGCCCAAGGGAAGTCATCAGAGGCCATGAGGACAGCAAAGGTACCTCAGGGACTGGGCAGTGTAGGAAAAAACGTGTGTGCAAAGATATTTCCTTTTTGTGGAATACAGACACCCTGGTTTTGGGAATAATTGCCTTCTGGAACATGCCATGACCAGTTAAGAGTATCATTCTAGCACTACTGATGGTAGGTGTCAATGACCAGCTTTTTATAAATAAATAAATCAGTTGGGTGTACTGGAAAGATTAAAGTCTTGTTTGTGAAGACAGAGCTTTTTGTAAACGATCATTTAGCACTTCAATTAAAGCTGCAATTAAAGATATTTAGGCTGCATGGAGCAGGTGAGGACAGGAGAGCAATAAAAGGATGAATCACAGCCCCTGAGTTCCAAGAGGACAAAGTATAAAAATAAAAGCTCAGCAGACAGTATTTACATCACCTTTGTCAACTTTAATATCCTTAGTGTTATCCTGTACAATTACAGAGGAGGGAGGGCTAAAAAATCCCCAGATTCTGTGAAGGATTTCATTTCACAAATGCTGTAAAACAGGTCTGGCTGTCTTGTGCCACTGTCCCCATTTCACCAAAGCAGGTTTGGAATAGGCTTAAGGAAAACCTGCACCTGTGAAACTGCAGCTGGAGTCTGTGTGAGCTGGGCTGAACAAACAGGGAAAACCTGCACCTGTGAAACTGCAGCTGGAGTCTGTGTGAGCTGGGCTGAGCCAGCAGGACTCAGAGTGAGAGCAGAAATGTGGTGGCTCTGGGCTCTCCACCCCAGGGAGCCCTCGGGCTGCTCCACACTGCTCAGGCTGAGGGGATGGAAAGAGGCTTTCACACAGACCCAGCTGAATTGTCTGGAAATTCGGGGTGGGTGAGAAAGGAAAACCTGTGAGAGCATGACACTGTTAGTGCCCCCAAGCCCAGGTCCTTCCAACAGGGTTTAGCTCTCCACTAGAACAGAATTATTTTCATGCTTGGTTTCTGCTGTCTTCAATTTCATCTTTTGCTGCTCTCCAGTGTCTCCATTTCATTTTCCTTCTAAGCCATCCCCTCTCATTTTCTCCCTCACATTGCATGACTCATCCAGGACCCACCCGAATGTTAAACAGCAAGAGAATACGAACTTCATTTTCCAAAGTGCTTTTAGCTCCTCAGGTAATGACTGCCTGTGCAAACCAGACATTACACTTAGTTATAAACCCCACAGAAATTCAAGGGGTCCCATTTCAGCTGAATATAAATTTCAGTAGCTGCTGTACCGGCAAAATGGACAATGTGCAAACCTCATATTTACTTCTACTGAGAAAAGAACACCACCAGCACCCCCCCAAGAACAGAAACCACTGGCTGCTTCTGTGGAGCAACAGCTGGTCACAAAAGTAGCCAAGTTTTTACCAGCACAAACACAGAGCACCCTGGAAGTTTATTGTAAAACCAAATTTTGTTTCTGCCGTTCAGGTGGAACTTTCCATCAAAGACCTTACGTCACTTTAAATTGCATTTTTTAAATTAACAGTGGAAAGAAATTGGTTTTACTGGCACGTGATGGTGTTAACTTGGCCTGCTTGTCTCAACCTCACCCAGCTGTTTCAGATGCCAGTTTGAAGGGTTGAGATGCTGGTGCTCTGCCTAAGGAGACCCCCATGCCCTGGAGCTGCTCCTCAGCCCCCATGCCCTGTATCCCCATGCCCTGGAGCTGCTCCCAGTGACCCCCCCCATGCCCTGGAGCTGCTCCCAGCCCCCATGCCCTGTATCC
>JAOTQZ010000759.1:332653-345865 GCA_026546895.1 Pogonocichla stellata
TCTCAGCCAGCCATACACGATCAAAACTCAGCTACAACAATATATATTGAATCATATTATTGAATATATATTGAAAGATAAAATAAAACCACATATATTGCCTCAAGAAAAGAAATTTGGGATCACTTTCTTTTTTAAATAGAAGTTCACAGATAAATATCCAAACCTTTTCAAAATCCTGGGCTCCCTAAAAATGCTGTGGGTTGTTTCTACAGTTCCATCATCAAGGTCAGATGGTTTTAAATATTTTCCCTCTATAAACACTTGTCTGCTTTCAAGCCCATTGGTGAACTGCTTGAACTATACTGATTGATGGTCTCTTCTGAATTGTGAGCAGGCTACAAATGGGATAAAAAACAAAGTCATTTCTAGCTTTAGAAATGCAGAAAATGTGTTCAAAACCCCAAACTAGTTCTGCCACAGACTGTATAACACTATTGCTTAGCTGGAAATGCCCATCCACATGTGAACTTTACAGGAGCCGTTTTTATACTCTCACAGTGGGAAAAGACAGCCAGAGGAAAGACAGGAGAAAAGAACAGTTGAAGAGAATGATCTAGGAGACATAAATATTCTATCCTGCACCGGTGTCTTGGGGCAGGGGGACCCAAGCTCTGTTTTTCTGGGGGAGAAAATATTCCTCTCTAGAAGGGTTTTGGACCCTGGGTCCCCAGGTGCCCACCATCCTCCTGCTGAAATACATCTACGTGGCAGATGGCACCAATAGCCTGGCATGCTCTGTACTGCTGGACCAGAATAAAAATAACATCTGCCAGATGGCTGGCATGTCTCTTGGCAGGAGCAGAGGGCTCCACTGTCTGAGCTGATGGGGGAGCAAAGCTGCCCAAAATGAAATTACAGCACCTGAATTCTCTTTGGAGCTGCAGCTCACCAGAGCTGGGCTGGCTCCTGCTGTCCCTGAGTGAGCTCAGGAGTGGCCTCTGCTGCACTGTCCCTGTCCCAGGCTCAGGGATGCCTCACCCCCAGCCAGGTCCCACCAGCAGAGCTCTAAATGGTCAGCCTAAAGGATATGTCTTGGACAAAGACTTGGGATGAGATTTTCCTGTCATCATAAAGGGGGAAACAGAGCTATGGAAAAACATTCTGCACAAAATCTGGTGGATGTTAATGCATCAGACCAAAAATGTAAGGAAAGTATTGAAAATGGAGCATTAAAGGACTGTGAGGAACTGGAATGTCCATTCACATCCAGCCTTTCCTTGTTATGCATTTCAGACCTCTCAAGGAAAACTTGATTCCAAAGAATTCTGTTTGAAATACCTTTGATCTCCAATTACTAATATTGCATAATACTAAAACTTACAGCAGCATCCCACTAATCATCCCAATCCTAAATCTGTTTAGTTGAAAGCTGGACCTTTCAGAACGATTCCGCAGTGGAGAATCAGCCAATCTTTCAGTGGCATTTAATTGGTGGCTGTCCTGTTTAATCCTGGGTAATTCCCTGAATGCTGCTCTTTAAAACAGGGTTAATAACAGCACATTTCTCCCAAGATACTTCTGTCTTACAAGATGGGAGGTCTTGAGGTAAAGCTGCATTTTATTACCAGCCTGAAGAGTTCCTAGAAAAATTATACTTGGAAACCATCGAGGTCATTAGGTGCTTTACAAGTAATAAAGATAATAATGGTTAGATAAAAACCAGCTGACCTGAGGAAGCCGAGCCCACCTTCAAGTGGTCAGGCTGACACAAAGGGCTGGGTGTTAATTCAGATAACACAGCAGGAGCAAGAAATGAACCCAAGCTGTGTCCGCATGAGCCCCGCCTCAGGCGCTCAGGGATGCGAGGGTGCAAGCGATGCACATGCTCCACTGCCAGCAGCCAGACCGAGCCGATGCGGGGCTCACCTGCAGCGGCACCACCTGCATCAGGATGGCGAAGTTGGTGAGGTGGTTGCAGAGGCACACGGAGTGGTTCAGGTCCCCGCCCCGGCGCACGCAGCCCTCGTTGGACCACACCCCGGATCCATTGCTGCGGGGCAAAGAGCAGAGTGTGAGCTGGGGGACATAGTGTGATGTGTGAAATGTACAGTGTGATGTGTGATCTGTACAGTGTGATCTGTACAGTGTGATCTGTACAGTGTGATGTGTGAAATGTGATCTGTACAGTGTGATCTGTACAGTGTGATCTGTACAGTGTGATATCGTTGGACCACACCCCGGATCCATTGCTGCGGGGCAAAGAGCAGAGCAAGAGCAGAGTGTGAGCTGTGGGACATAGTGTGATGTGTGAAATGTACAGTGTGATATGTACAGTGTGATCTGTACAGTGTGACGTGTGATATGTGCAGTGTGATCTGTGATCTGTACAGTGTGATATGCAATATGTACAGTGTGATATGTGATATGTGTAATGTGGTAAGTGATATGTATAGTGTGATATGTGATGTATATTATGTGATATGTATAATGTGATATGTATAATGTGATGTGATCTGTCTAGTGTGGTATGTGACATGTATAATGGGACATGCACTATGTATAATGTGATATGTATAATGTGACATGTGTAATGTGATGTGATCTATATTGTGTGATATGTGATCTGTCTAGTGTGATATGTGACATGTATAATGGGACATGCACTATGTGTAATGTGATATGTATAATGACATGTGATCTGTATTGTGTGATATGGGACATGCACTATGTATAATGTGATATGTGTAATGTGATATATGATATGTATAATGGGACATGCACTATGTGTAATGTGATATGTGTAATGTGATATATGACATGTGTAATGGGACATGCACTATGTGTAATGTGATATATGATATGTGTAATGGGACATGCACTATGTGTAATGTGATATGTGTAATGTGATATATGACATGTGTAATGGGACATGCACTATGTATAGTGTGATATATGATATGTATAATGGGACATGCACCATGTATAATGTGATATATGACATGTATAATGGGACATGCACCATGTACAATGCAGCAGTGAGGCCCATCTGGAAGGACAGATCTCACATCTGAGGTTTATCCTTACCAGGCCTCCAGGGCCCCAGCCCCAGTGGAGAACAGAACAGGAACAATGCCCCAACCAAACTCATTTGCTTCACTAAAATCTGCTTCTGATTTATTGGAGTTTGGGTAACCATAACAACGAGTAACTGCAACAGCTGGGACAGCTCAACAGCCATGAAACAAAAGTTCAATAAAACCATTTCTGTGACCTGCCTGATATGCAGGAGGGCTCCCAGCATCCCAGACCATTGCTGCAGCAATCAGGCTTGCACTGCTATGGCTCAAAACCTGATAATCCCCATGAAATTAAAAATTCACTATTTGTATTCTTCCTCAATTAATTGTATGAGCAGTGTATTTCAAAATTAAAAAAAAATATTAAATTTATTCAGTGCTTTAAAAAAAAAAAATTAAAAAAGCTACTGCTTTTTCATAGCTCTTATTTCCTGAGTGAAATTTGAGGTGATGTTTATTTCCCTTGAATTCTAATTTGCATTCATGGACACCATGTTTATCCATTCCATGCATTGGCCAAAACTCCCAGCTCTGAAATGCTGATCTCACACGATGCTGTGGCACAGGCACAGACCCAGAGGAAACAGAGGCTGGGCTGGAGCTTTGCCACCTTGAGCATCCAACACCTGCCAAGGGGACACCCCCATGGAACAAGATAAGCAGATTTCTACCAGCCTGCAACTTTGATTTCAAAATATTTTCAGTTCCCAGTCACCCACCTAACCCAGGATCTGTCAATAACAAGTCTCCTACTTATGAACAAACAATCAGGTTGTGGTTTTTATATGGTTCCATTTCTTTAACTATTTCCATGAATGAAAGGAAGCAAGAAGAATGTAGGGAATACACAGCATCACAAAGTAAGTGTAATTCAATAAAATCAAGTTCAAATTAAATAAAATCAAGCAACATACCTATAATCCAGAAATGCACAGTAAAGATGAACTCTGTTACTTTTATTTAGTGCTTGGCTGTATTGTCTGGGCGTCTGCAAGAAAAAATACAAACCCTGAAGGAATGTTTGAAAAGGACTCAATTCCACTATTCAGCTACTTCACATTCTCATTGCTACAATAAATTCAAGAGACTTATTAGAGATTAACACACCAGAACTGGCAGCAAAATTGTTCAGTCCTCATATCTTCAACACAAGCTCCAAACATGCAAAACCTGCTATTCAGTCTTAATTTTCCACACTGGGATTAAACTCTCATCACACTCTGAGTGTGAAATCTGTGTCCTGTTTAAGCAAAGAGCAAACCAGGATTGTTACTGTCCATGAGCACCAATACATGAGTTAATTTTTGCAGGACTGGGAGATCATTCTTCAGCGTGGATTTGGCTTCTCTGGGTTTTGTTCATCGTTTGTTCTCACTGCACAATAAAAATGTCCCATTTTACGATTAATAACTCTGAAATATGTGCATTGCAATGACCAACTCCCAGGCATTTTCCTTCCACAACAGCAGTTATTTTAAAACATACATTCAAACTGAAAGAGCAATGCTGTAATTCAAGATTTTATTTTAGCACACCTCAGCATTATAATGACATAATTTCTATCTTCCATAAACAGGTCTAGCAACTAACTCAATCTCCTGTATTCCAGAAGCTTTGAGATCCCCTTCTCCACTCCATTACATGAGCTCGATGACAAAATTATTCAAATTATACTGAAGTAATAGTTTGTTACAGACAAAACATGCAAACTAGAAGATTTCCAGTGTTTGTTCAGCCCTTTCTAATACATAAATCCCTGAAGTCCATGTTGTGTGGACCCTGCCTTATGGCAATTTTTTAATTACAGGAGTCTTCAACATAAAAAATAATCACTGGTGAATTACCATTAGCTCTCAGATTATTGCAACACAATTCTGCTGTCAAAACAAAAATCAAGTTTTCCTTTCCTTGTTTTAGGGAACGAAGTGAAAACACCCCCCCACCCCATCCTGCTGAAACTGAACCAAGTACAAGAAGTTCCTGGTGCAATTCCCCTGTCTCCCAGGCCCCAGCAGGGGTGTCAGGCACAGGGCAGCACAGCTCCCCTGGCTGCAGATAACCAAGATTTCTGCCCAGCTCCCCTGCACGGGCACACAGCTCAGCCCTGTGCTGCAGACAAGGAATTCTGCCCAGCTGTGCCAGCTGTGCCAGATGATGCTGTGCCCACCATCCCCACAGCTGTGCCAGCTGTGCCAGCTGTGCCAGATGATGCTGTGCCCACCATCCCCATGCCTTTCCCGAAGTAAGCAATTGAAAGAATCTACAGTGGGCTTGCATTACAAATTATTTCACTTCTCTGACAGACAAGTGAGCAGAGATCTGCAATAGGAGCAAGGATGGGACAATAACTGCCATCTCTGATTTGTAAGATTTCTCTAGGCAAATCTGGATTCTAATACACTAAATGGAAAGGGCACCTCAGGGTCAGGTTGGAAGAAGACTGGTACTGCAGTCGTGTATCTTTTACACAAATAAATCCCAGATGAACATTTTACTCAATTAAATTTCTCTGGCAAGGGACAAGTCATTGTTTTTCTCCATCTTAACTCTAAACACAGATGTCACCCATTATAAACTGCCCCAAGTGAGGCCATACAGGCTCTGACCTGTCCAGAACTGCTTGTGTACTCAGATGGAGACAGAATAAGTAAATAATAATAATGATAAATAAATAAATAGATTAAAGAATGGAAAAGAAGGGTCTATCCTAATTTGCCTTCTTATTTCCTTAACGATTCTGCCCCATGTTTTATCACCAATGATATAATCTCCACAAGGCTTTCCAGCACCATTTATGATAACTGCATAAAATACTCACCTTCTGAGACTCCACTGGAGCTCTGCAGCAGAGCTGTCATTAGAGGAGAAAGCCCCAGCACGTAAGAAACTGGCTGCAGAGGAATCAACTCCCTCTGATCTTCAACAGCTCTACTTCAAAGTACTGTCAAACCTCTGAAAAAGGAGCTGACTGCACCTCAATATTGCACTTCTTAAGTTAAACTGAGTGTGGCAGTTTATATGTGACTTGGCTCCTGTAGAACTGGGGATATTGATTTAATGACATTGATAACTGAAAGCTTAAAATACAAGTAAGCTTTTACATGGAAAGATTAAGTCACTTGAGTGTTATTAAAGGCCTGTGAAAGGACAGTTTATGAAGCTTTCAGGAGAGGGAAGCACACTGAGTAATCCAGGATCTGTGCATGTGCTCTCACTAATCCACATCCTTCAAATCATTCCTTCTGCAAGGAGAGGGCTGCACACAGCTTCCCCCGAAAGAATTACTGGAATTGTAATTGTAGAAAAAGAATTGCAAGGGGAAAGGACCCCTTGGCACCACAGAGAGGCAAAGGCAGGGTCTGTCTGCTGGAGCCTGCAGCTGCAGGGAGGGCTGGTTGCACTCAGCATCCCGAGGGGCTTTTCCAGCCTGGGAATTCATCCCGGGCTGCTCTGACACCCTGTGCTCACCCACGGCTGCCCAGCAGCCTCACAGCCAGCCTGGCTCTCAGGGGAGCAGCTGAGCTGAGCTCCCCAGAAAGGGAGGGGATGCTCCCAGAGCAGTGCACAGGTGTGAGCTGGGAACCAGCACGAGCACCCGAGGGAGCAGGAGGCCAGGAAAGGGGCTGAGGGGACTGCTGGGAGCCCTCAGGAAAACCAGCCTGCAGGAAATGTCAGGAACACAACTGCAGAGGGAAAACAGGCAGCCAGCTGCTGCTGGGAGGGCTTGCCAAGGAAGAGGAGCCAAGCTGAGGGTGGGGTGAACCTTCCTGAGATTAGCTTGGCTCTCCTCTCCTCCCCTGGATTTAAAAAGCAAATATTTATCCCCAGAGCAGTGGCCCCCAGGAGTGGAGGGTGTGCACCTTCACTCCCCAGGGAGAGGAGGGATGAGCCTTTGGGTCAGGGCTGCCCCTGACCCAAACTCAGCAGCTCTGAGCCAGTGCTTGGCCTCCTCTCATCCGAGGCAGTTGACAATTTACCCCACCAAGTTCAGTTTGGAGCCCACTTGTCTCTGTTTGCAAAATACAGAATTTTGTCTGATTCAGAGATGTTTAAGCCCTGCTTTCCCAGCCTCCTGGAATACTATGGATTATTTTGAAAGTGGCAAGAAAAGGCACTGGACAAAACTCCTGTCCATGTGTTTGTGACTTTTGAGCCATTCACAGCCTCATTTACATATTTTCATGTGGGTATGATTCAAATTCTGATTCTGGTTTATGGATTAAATCACAGACCAAATTGATGTGTCTAATTTAAGGATTTCCTGTCCTCACAGTGACATCCTGACTATTAGTGTGACCTATTCAGGGACACGTGGTTTATTGACTTTCCTTTCCACCTATTTCTCCTAATTACCTAGAAGATTAAAACCTTAGGGTACATTCATCTACTCAGTTACCTGGAAAAAGACAGACAGAAAGAATAATCACCCATTTCTGTGGTGGCTGTATTGGCTGTTTTCTTCCAAGCTATGAGAAAACTGCATTGCAACAGATTTTGGGCTTAGTTCAGCCAACTATTTTAATTTAGAGTCCATTTGACTGATTCACCTAAGATGTAACTAGCATATGTAATGAAAAAAAAATTGCAAATTGCAGAAAAAGGAATTTAGGTTATGAATAGGGAATTAGAGTGGCTAAAAGCCAGATTTCAGTTGTTTCATTGTTGAGCAGAGCTGTGCCAGCACACACTTTCTGAAGCAATGAACAGAACACTGTAGGCTCCCAGGGCCAGCAGGAAAGTTTGCTGGATGTATTTCCTAATGGGACAATCATACAGTTAAAAAAATTGCACGAAATCACACAGGGTGGGAAACTGTGACAGCAATAAAAAGTTAAAAATGAGTTAAAAACGAAATATCAGAGGTTATAAAGTCATCTGAAATCAGAGAAGGTTGCCACATGGATTGGGTTTGATTATTCCTTTGCCTGAGGCTAAAAATAGTTGACATATCAATTTCCTGCAAGAATAGTGTTAATCAAATGTTACACCAATATCCTTCCCCAGTTCTCAGAGTTGTCTATTTAACAGCTGCTGGATTGGGCAAGCAGTGTGAGAACAAAAAAGTAATGAAAAGACCCATGAGCAACAGACTGAAAAATGTCTTGGCTGCTCTGCCAGATATCATTTCTATAAGAGAGGGAAAAAAGGAGGAGGGAATGGATGAGGAAATTGTCCTGGTGCTTTCTTTTTTAATTATGGCACATAGCAAAAAAAAAAAAATTACTGCTTTCAAATATGTAGAGCATGAGAAGATGTTGCAATTTTTCTGCTACCGAGTCCACATCCATTTGAACAGAGATGCCATTCTGTGAGCAGGATCCCATGTTTTATACAGCACGAGCAAGGGGCTCCATGCACCAGCTGCCAAGGCAACATCTGAGCCCTGGCAGATGTCAGTGAGGGCTGCCAGGGCCTGTGCTCTGTCACACACTCGTCTGGGATCTGCAGAACCATCCCCTGCTGCTGGTCCTGCTCCAGCTGGGTCCTTGGGTCCCTGCCAGGTCACCTGCACAGCACAGGTGAGCTGTGGCACTGGAGCTGCTCTGGCTCCAGTGCCAGGCTCTGCTGAAGGAGCAGCAGCTCCTCCCTCTGCTTCTGGCTGCTCAGCAAAGTCACTGCCCTGACTGCTCCAGCAAAGCTGCAATTCCAGCAACAGAAACTGCCAGAGAGACCTGCAGCCCTTGGGTTAAAGTTGTAAACTCCCTAAGCACACAGGCACAGTCCAGGTGGCTTCTCTCTAGTTCTACAGCTGCACAATTCCCCCCTAACAGAGCAGCTCTCCTGGTTCCACAATTCCCCCCTAACAGAGCAGCTCCCCTGGTCCCACAATTCCCCCCTAACAGAGCAGCTCCCCTGGTTCCACAATTCCTCCCTAACAGAGCAGCTCTCCTGGTTCCACAATTCCCCCCTAACAGAGCAGCTCTGGTTCCACAATTCCCCCCCTAACAGAGCAGCTCTCCTGGTCCCACCCCTCTGGCTCCCAGCACAGCACCACATCATGCTGGGCTCAGGGACCCCTGAGCACCCCTGGCTCAGCCCCAGTCACCTCACATCCTCTGGGGCTGTGCTCCCTCCCCTTCCCAGGTTCAAAACCTCAAACACCTAACAGTGCATTTCCCCTCTTCCCCTGCCTGGGTGCCTGGGGGTGTTTGTGTGCATGGGTGAGTGCTGGCAGGATGAGGAGCTGCAAGCCAAAACTCCCAGTTTGGAGCCACAGCTGCTCAGGGTGCAGCTCTGCAGTGCACAGCCATGCAAACAGCCACTGCCTGCAGCCTGGAGTGATATAAAAATCACAATATTGTGAACTGTGCAGTGCACAGCCATGCAAACAGCCACTCCTGCAGCCTGGATTAATAACAACCACAATATTGTGAATTGTGCTGATAAAGGAGAGCACAGAAAGGTTAAACCAGCTCCAGAAAGAAGCAGGTTCATTTTCATTAGAGATGCACAGAGCTGCCTGGAATGGAAGATGTGTGCAAATAGAAATTGCAGGATAAGGACCTTTGAAATTCAATTTGGGGAGCAACTGGGTTACATCAGTAAATATTTGATGTGTAAAACATTCAAATGCAGTCAGTGAGAAGCAGAGCTCAGCTGGCAGCCTCTCCTTCTGTGAGCACCAGCAGACACAGAGCTGAGCTGATGGTCTGTAGGAAAAGCTGCCTCAATGCTAAAGTGAAAACATTTTTCATGTTCCTTTACAGCACAGCTCTGTTCCAAAGAATCAAGAGGTGAAAATATTAATATTGTCTCTCAAGAAATAATCTCATTTCCATAATTAGCAATATAGCAGTCAGGGAGTTTTAGCTCTGATATGTCCTTACAGGACACCTTCCCCACGTTCCTGAGGCACAGGGAATTTCAGAGACACAAGAAACCCTGAGCCACAGCACCCAGGGGTGGGCAGCACCCCAGTCCCAGCACTGCCTGGATTTTGGATAACCAGAGCACCAGGCTCAGGTGGAACCCCCAGAACAGAGCTCTGCCACCTGCCAATAACCAGCTGCAGCAGCAAGCTGTGCTGAATCCAAACATTTAAAACCCAACAGCAAAGTCTCACTGACCCTCCTTGGTTTCAGCTGTTCACACTTCTCTGCCAAGCCAGAAATGAAATCTGAGTTAGCAAACATCTGCTTCCTACAAGAGTGGAAGTCGTAATTAAGAAGAATCAATCCATATTCACTCATGTTTATTACAGAGAAGGCTTTAGAGACCTTTTAGGCAATTTCTCACACAACAGGCACATTGTAGCTGTCCTGAGATACACTCCCAAGTGAAGAAACAGCACCTACGACCTTTTCTAAACACATTTTTAAAAAGCACAAAGATGCCCTAATTTTCCTTCACGGAGACTGAACAAAATCTGAGCCCTTCTCTTTGAAGAGCACAAGGACTTTGGCAGCCCGGAGCAGTGAAACATTAAAATTTCACTTATTCTGCATGATAATGAGAGGAACAATGAACTGTTATGGAATATTTGGGAATAGAGCATTTCTCTTCCCTGTAAAGGCTGCAATCCCCTGCCCTTCACCTCCAGGGACAGCACTGGCTTCTGGAAACAGGTGACCTTGGGAACAGCAGGTGGCTGAGGTGGCCAAAGCCCTCCAGGAGTCAGGAATGAGACCAGGACACCTCGGGAATGGGCTGGGAGGGGCCAGGGATGCTCAGGGATGCCCTGGGGATGCTCCAGGGATACTCAGAGGATGCTCTGGGGATGCTCAGGGGATGCTCTGGGGATGAGCAGGGATGCTCTGGGGATGCTCAGGGGATGCTCAGGGGATGCTCTGGGGATGCTCCAGGGATACTCAGAGGATGCTCTGGGGATGCTCAGCGATGCTCAGGGGATGAGCAGGGATGCTCTGGGGATGTTCAGAGGGTGCTCTGGGGATGCTCAGGGATGCTCAGGGCATGAGCAGGGGATGCTCAGGCGATGTTCAGAGGATGCTCTGGGGATGCCCTGGGATGCTCAGGGGATGCTCCAGGGATGCTCAGGGGATGCCCTGAGGGGTTGGGACCATGGGGTGCCATCAATCCAGTGCCAGGAGCCGGGCTGTGCTCCTGGAGGAGAGCAGCAGCTCCTCTGGAACCCCCCTGGTCCAGCAGAGTCTGATCAGGTCTGAGTTCCACCCTTCAGAAACACCCAAGCCTTTGTCGGATATCCAGCTGGTTTGCCCTCATCCCTCTCCAGAGTAATTCCCTTCCAAACACAGGACATGTTCCAAAGGGAGATTTGGAGACATGATTTAACGAAAGCTTTAGGAGGAGTTTTAATAGCTCACGTCAGAAACAGAGCACCAGGCTTAGTGGCAAAAATATTTACCCCTCAGTACGTTTGTTGTTAATGTATTTTTTAGGACTGGATTTATATGTTGGCATTTTCCATTCTCGTTAAACCCCGGCTATGCGAACGCTGCCTGTGAAAGGCAGTGCCTCGCCTTCTCTGCGAATTAGATGCGGCAGCCCTTGTTTTATACTGACCCTTTCAGCCCTTCCAGCCCAGACTGGCTGCGAATCGCCGTTTATCCTCCCCCGGCGCTGCTGATCTCCGGCAGCAGCGGGACGGGCGGGCACGGAGCGATGGGGCGCAAATAATGCACAATAAACATTCCGGAGGGATGGGGTGCAAATAATGCACAATAAACAAAAAAGGGAATGCTTATTTTGTGTAATCAAAAAGTCACTTGGATTCAGGACATTTGGTTTTATTCCCCAATTCGCTTTTCCCGTGTGATTTTCACAGGTCCGGTCCCTACGTCTCGTTTCACATCCATTATCCCCCCGTTTACCCTGTAATGTGCCGGACTAAAACATCTCTCCTGTGCCTTGTTCTGCACAGCGGGAGCCAAACGAGGAGAGGGAGAGGGAGAGGGAGAGGGAGAGGGAGAGGGAGAGGGAGAGGGAGAGGGAGAGGGAGAGGGAGAGGAGAGGAGAGGAGAGGAGAGGAGAGGAGAGGAGAGGAGAGGAGAGGAGAGGAGATACCTGGGCTTTCTTAAGCTAGAAGAAGCTCTTCTAAGGAGCTAATTTGACCTCCCACGTGCTCTAAATCATTGAAATAAAAATGAGCAAATACAGGTGAAAAAAAAGTCCCCTGAATATTTGCTTGCCATGGGGAATAAATTTGCTGGGTTTGGGCTATGCCCTCTCCCATGTTTGCTTTCTGCAAATATCCAGTCATTGAGTTTTACCTGAACAGACATTTAGGGAAAGCCAGTCACAATCTTGTGCACACAAATTAGTGCAGAGATGAATTGGCTGTTTCCAAATGCCAGGCATGCAGCAGGACCCATCAAACTGCCCTGAGCAGCAACCCTGTCAGCCCAGACTGCCAGGAACCAGCTTTTTAGTGACTGTTTTTAGAAAAATCACAGATTTTAACAGCATGTTAAATAACTGTGGCTTGCTATCCACATCTGAGGAGTCTGCAACCCACTTCCAGACATGTCCTAGGCAGAAAAACAGGATGGGGTTCCTTTGTGTGGAGTTTTGACTTTGTTTCTCTATAGAGGAGTGTGAAAAGTGGCTGGTATAGAGATCTGTGCTTGTGTAAAATTGTGTTTGGAGTGGGACTCATAGAGCTTTGGGTGTTTGCACAGCTCATACATGTGGCTGTGGCCTGGAATGTGGTTTTATAAGATCAGCAGGATCCTTTGTAGCCCTCCTGGCTGTTCTCAAGGAAGCTTCTCCCTAGCTGTGGCTAGATGTAGAGGCCAGGTGATGTCTTCTTCTGCTCTGCTCTCCTGCTCTGCTCCTGGAGTGTCCTTGCTGATTCTGTTTGCACACCCCACACATCCCAACTCTCTAAAATTCCTTCTCAGTTGGTCTGGTCATTCTTCCACCTCCTCCAAGCCCAGGGGCTTGCTGAGGGTGTCTCACTGTGGGTGTCTCACTGTGATGCTGGGCAAAACCAGGAGTTGCTGCTCAGCCTTGTATGGCTGTCGCTGTCCTGCAGGGACACGGCACATCCTCCTGGTAATCCCAAATGTCTGTGGGGGCAGAGGAGGGTCTCTCCCTCCCTTCTCCCATTTCCCCATAGATGGGAGCAGAGGTCTCCTTTTCCTCCAGTCCCAGTTTGGTGGGACAGAGCAGACCCTCTCCAAGCAGGGGATTTCTGTCTGGAGTGGGGGACACAGTAACTTTTAGCGCTTTTTTCACTTACTTAGGTTTTGACATCTGAAGAGAACAAAAATAT
>JAOTQZ010000759.1:345965-360741 GCA_026546895.1 Pogonocichla stellata
GAGCACAGTGGGATGTTTGGGATGGCTCTCACACCTGGGCTGGGATGGATGGGATTAGAACAATGGGATGGATGGGATGAGCACAGTGGGATGTTTGGGATGGCTCTCACACCTGGGCTGGGATGGATGGGATGCCCGTCCCAGGAAAGGCAGATCCAGGAGCAGCTGAAGCTCCCGAGTGCACAGGGAACAGGAATTCCCCCCGAGCCCCCTCCCCAGGCTCTGGGCGGGCACACACACACCCCATCTCTCCCCTTGCTCCAGTTCGAGCACACAGGCAGCCACAGAGAGAAAATGATCCCCAAACAGAAAGTTACCCCCACAAAAAGCAACTTTCCTATCGCTTCAATAAGTCACAGCTGCTGTCCTAAGTAGAGTCAACAAATAAAAGAAAGGGGCCAGGGCCAGGGAGTGATCTGTGCAGATACAACACCCAGCTGGGCCCAAGTTAATCCCCCAGAGATAAAAACTCCTCCATAAAGCCTCATGAGCTGCAAAGAGATGTAACACACCCTCCTGCAAGACTATTGCTTGGATCTCAGCACCTCATTAGGCTATTACACTCTCCTGACCACATCTAGCAAGGATTAAGCTGATGGGTTTCCATTACTGCTTTTTTAAATTTTTTTTTTCCTTTTCATTGTGGGGAAAAGCAAACAAAACTCTCTTGAGAACATTTATATTTTTTTCCCTCTGATTTGAATCTTTTCTCCCATTCCTGCACATTTGCCAAACATGAGCTGTCTTTCAGCCTGTTGCATGAATGGGGATGAAATTCACACAACAATTTCGTGTCATTTTTCATTCACAGGAAGCATCAGGGTGCCAGAACTATTTGATGTGCGCATCAACCACATCCGAGGAATTGAAACCAGCCTGGAATTAGGCCTGGCGCATTAACCCCAGCCGTGGAGCTGATTTTTCAGCTGAGGTTTCTCAGCTCCAGAGCTCCTCACTGCCAGCCCTGCTGCTGCCTGGAGCTCAGATTTTCCCCGAAACCGGCGGGTCCCTCTGGATCTGATCTAAAGGGCTGAGGAATGCAGCCCTGATGTGCCCATCGGGGTTTGCAAAGGCTCCAAACTCGCCTGTCCGGCAGCCAGGACAGCGATTTTACACGGGCAAAGAGTGAGAACGATTTTCTCCCTTATGGCAGCAATGCTGCTCTCCTTTCCTTCCTCCTTCTCGCACTTCAGGGAAATGTCTCCTCGTGGTAACCTGGATTTTTAAGCATCTGGCCAGTATTTACCGGCTGTAGCTGGGTGTGACACGCCGGGAGCCCCGGGGGCACAGCACCCTGCAAAGCAGCTGGGGGCGTCTCTTGCCTTGCCCCTTCTCCAAGGAAAATACATCGCACAAACAGTGGAAATGCCTTCAGATCTAACCAAGCCATAATCGAATGTAAGCAGAAACGGCTGAGTGCTCAATTTGATCTGCCGGGATAATTCCACAGACCGTCAGAAAAGCTGCAAACCAAAACCCCGAAGCCTTCAGCTGCTCCTGCTGAGCCCCCAGGGAAACTCCAGCGGCTGCAGCGGGCACGAGGCACAATCCCCCTGCTGTGACCAGTTATTAAAGGCAAGACAAAGTCCGTTTTTAGGAACACAGTGTCGTCTGAGTGTGAGTCCGGGCTGTATTACAGAGCGTGGAGATTTCTTTCTTTTGCTAAACATGTTATTTTTGGAAACATTCTTGCTAGTGTTCATGGCAATGTTTCCAATGGGACAACACTTCCAATTAAGAACTCTTTATAAATAATACGTGGCTGACAGCCTAGAAAATAAATGTGTTTTTTAATGAAGAGATGATGGCTGACCTGTCACAGAGTGATACACAATCCAAATAAGTCAAGAGATTCCTTCCAAGCATGACTTACAACTGCAGAACGTCTCAGTGCCCTCCTGACCCAAAATGGCCCATGCTGTGCACACCTGCCCTGTGCTGGCATCACCCTGCTCATCCGGAGTGACAGAAACGGGGGCTCATTAGAACAATGCCAGGCCATTCCTGGCATCATGAGAGGCTCTTCCCAAACCCTCGAGGTGAGAATTCCAAACCAAGCGTTTCTGAAACGCAGCAAAGGGGCAGCAGCCCCTTCCCCGAGATGTGTGGGCGCTCTGCAGCACAGGGCAGGAGCAGGGGCAGCCTCGGGACCCTCGGGCTGCCCTGCACACAAAGGGCTTGGCTGCAGCTGCTGGGGCATCACCACACCCCCAAAAACCTGCAATTCCCCTGCTGGCACCAGATCGCTGCAGGGACAGCCCAGGCTGTGCCCACCCACAAACCATCAGCTAAAAGCGCTGGAGTGGAACAGCCCTGAGCACCAACGCAAAGAAAAGAAACATAATTTAAAGGCAATCTTCTGGTTTATGGCCAGCCTTTCATTATGTTCTCCCCGTGCTACACAGAATCAAAAAGAAGAGCCTGAGGAAGGGGCCAGGGGGCTGGGAAGAGAGAGGAGAAATCACAGCCCTCTCCTCTTGGGCTCATCCCTGCACACCAGGAGTCTCACCTGCCCTAGAGCACTACAGAGAGAGTTTCAACAATGAAAGAAAACAAAACTTTCAAAAGCAGCAAAATCCTATCTGAAGCATCATTTACCAAGAGAATTATTATCCCATTGCCTCCTCAAACCGTGTGGTGCTGCCAGGGCCCCTTGGGGGTGTTGCAGTGCCCACAGTGGAGGGCAAACAGCAGCTCAGGGCTCCCTGAGCACTTCACCAGGGCTTCAGCAGCACTCCAGCCCTCCTATTTCTTTTTTACACACTAATGCTTCATTTCTGCTTATTTCCCACCAGCAAAACATTGATCCTGCCCAGCTTTTTCTGAGTTTTGCTCCTGCTTCTCCTCCCATGCTTTGCCTTGGCAAAATCCCCCATTCTCTCCATTTCCAGCCTGGGCAGAGCAGGAAGAGCACAGCTGGAGTCTCAGGTGAGCCAGGAGCTCAGGGATGTTTATAAACCTTGAGTGTCCCTTGCCAGGGAAGCAGCCATGGACAATTTGCTCACTGAGGGGGCTCCCTGTGGCTCCTGGCACCCCCTTCACCTCTCTGTGCTGCCCTGGGGAGCTGCAGGGGCTGGGGCTGAGCTGCCACACAAACCTCTGTCTGTCTGTCTGTCTGTCTGTCCAGCTGAACCTGCCCATCAACTCCATCTCAAAGCTCATGGCTTCATCACAAACCCACTAAAGCCAGCTGGGCTTTCCCTGGATTTAAGGGAGTTTTGGATCAGTGTCTCAATTACAGAGCCAGCAAAATTCCTGATGAACACCCTCAGAGACCCCAGACTCCCCAGGAGCTCACTGCTAGAAGGGGCTGCCAGCCCAAGGGCTTTTCAGCCAAAATCCCTCACAGCACAAAGGTGGGGTCCTCTACAGAGCTGCATTTGGGTTTTTTCCAGGTTACTCCTTTTCCCAGTGTTTTGGTTTTGATTGACTCAGGTGCAGATTTCCCAAATGCTTACAAATGTGAACTTCTGCATTCAAAGGAGCAGAAGTGCAAGGGGATGCTGAAAGAGAAGCAGCTGCTCCCTGCAAGGGCCCTTCCCACTCCCTAACCCTTGCTTTCAGCTCTATCCCCTTCCCAAAAGTGCTTTTCCATCAGCAGGAATTCGCAGTTTGCTGGAGAACATCCTCAGATTTTGTGATGGCTCAGCTTGGTCCTGTTTAAAATTGGAGCAAGAATATCACAGGAAAGGGAAAAAAATGAAGAGTGGTGTAGTGGCAGAAAGATGAACTCGACCAAAACCAGATAATTTCCAGTCTTCCTTCTTATTTTAGCTTTAGAAAGCTCAGAAAATGGGACACACCCCCAAAACTGCATGGTTTGGAGAGCACATCTGACTTTGGCACACAAAGTGAATCTTTCCCAAGCTCCTGGCACTGAGAGCTGCAGGAGATTCACCCCAAAATCTGGGCAGCCACGAGCCAGAAGTGCCACATGAAAATCCCTTTCCACAGCCCAAACCCAGAGCAGCAGTGCAGCCTCCTGCACTCATTGTCAGCTAACAACATCTTCTTTGGAATTTCATGAAAATGTAGGAACTGTTTGGTTCAGAGTCTGAGCAAAGGTTTACACAGTTTTCATTTTTATTAATTTATTCCCATTTCCTATGCCCTTACAGTGTCAGGACTGAAGAAATTGCCTTATTCCACAAAACCTTCAGGGGTTTCTGGAAGGAATGGCTTTAAACTTTACCCTTACAATTTAACTTGCTGGCCAAATCTTTTGTTTGCTTTAGAGTTTTCTCTCCCCACACATTTTTCTGTACCTCTCCCAGCTTTCCATAAAACAGCCATTTGTCTGTCAGCTCTTTCCTGCTCTCAGTGTTCTGATCATACAATATGATTTTCTCAGATTAAATACTTTGATTTAAACAGATACCTATGGAAGAGAGGTGTTGTACAGCATTAAGATTTCATAAAAATCAGGATTAACCAGAAATTTAAAGGCCAGATTAAAAAAAAAAAAACAAAAGGAAAAAAATTCTCTTTCTAGGACTGAAAATAACCAATGATTGTAGAGGCACTAATGGCCTTGTCTGGTCCTTTCTCTATGTGCAAGGGCAGCCCCAGATGCTCCAGACAGGAGCAGAGCTGCTCAGGGCTCACTGATCCCTCAGCTGCACAAAGGGAAGGCACCAGAACAGCAGCACCAAGCTCTGAGCTCAGGGTGAGAAACCCAAACCCTCCTGAATTCAGCATTTTTATTCATTTTATACAGTCTGCACTCTGGGAAACCTGACCCCAGGGCAGCTGCCCTTGCAGAATGCTGCAGACCCTCCCAGCTGGAGGGTTCCCCAGGTTTCCATCCATTACCTGCCACCAGAACAGGAAAAAGAGGATTTGGGTGAAGGAATTTATCAGTGCCACAAAGAGCAGCAGGGGCCTGGCAGGGACACTTGGAGCACTTTACATGGCTGGGTACAGTAATCGTTTGGGGACAAGACAAATCTGCCTGTGAAAAGGCCACAGGTGCTGGGATTAATTGATTAATTCACACACATCCACTCCTAACTCCCAGGAGAAGCCTAAAGCTACAGACCAAATCCTGGGGGGGTGTCAAAAGCTATTTCAGATTAGCCAAATGACATCTCATGATTAATTATTTCAAAAAATACAGAATGTGAAATGAACATCTCTCTCTTTTTTTCTGTTAAAAAAGCAGCTCCTTTATTTCAATCAATCTGGATCATTCAGTCTGCCTGAAAAGGCAAATTACAGCTTGATTGTAGGGTAATTATTCTGGTGGAGATCACTTGAATGCCTGCACTGTACTCTGACAGGCAGTGTCTGTTATTTGAACACTGATGTTATTTAATTAAAGGATGAAAAATATCTCGGGTGCTACAGAACAAAAACTCATTGCCACGAATAAAAAATATGAGTGCAGAGTTTATATTTTGAAAAATAACTTCTCTCCTCCCAGAAATGTTCTATCTAAGGAAAAGCAATACAGAAGTCATTAGCAAGAGCTCATTATGAAGGCTGTGAATGATGCTCTGGTTATTATAATCTGATTAGTATAATAATCTCTTTAATCCAGCTCCATGGCAGTTCTGTACAGATTATTTTGAATACTTCAGCTGGCTGTGCTAAACCCACTGCAAAGTTCTTCCAACTGCACTGACTAGTGTTACCTTAAAATGAAAATGTTTACTGTGTTAAAAATAACCCTTTCAGCATTTAGAAAAAAAATCCCTTTATTTATATTTGTATTCTCATTCTTCACATTCTGAGTCATGTCTCAAGATCAACTAAAGAAGGCCTTATTGTGGTGCCAGTGATATAAATCCCTGGAGTTTATGCCAATACTTTTACTTGTCATATTTTATTGGAACTGACATTTTTTTGGACGCTGCTCGCACTGTGACTTATGAGTTTAATTTGGTTCCATTTGTTTTGCTGTTTAAAATAAACTGAGGCCAGGGCGTGGGGGATTCATCGTCCCTCACGATCCTTATTTACTGATTTCACATTGTGCAACGTGGGCTCAGCACTGCTGCTGCTCAGCTCTGCCACCTGCCCTTCCCCAGGGCTGAGCTCCGGACTGGGGGTGAGAACAAAGCTGGTGCCACTCTGGTGCTCCAGTGCTGCTACAGGGACTTTGCACGTGCGTGGAGTTCCCCAGGCACCCCAAGCCAGGCAGGAGGCAGCACAGGGCTGAGCACTGCACTCAGTTTCCCCAGGGAACACTCCCCAGAGGGAGAAGCCCCTGTGGGGCACGCAACACCTTGCCCCAGATAAAACCCTGCCCAAAACCAGGAAAAAAAATGCAAAATGCCCTCAAAACTTGAATATTGCAAGTATACATTAAATGGTTTTGTTGTGTTTAGGTCGGAAATAGTTCACCAAAAACCCAGATGTCTGGGGATTTAGGAGACAGGAGCCCCTGGAAGAGCTGATGACCCTCGGAGAACTCTGGGGTTGTAACACAGAAAGGCAGAAAACTTGCTTGACAAGCACAGGTGCATTTTAGTTACAATTACACAGCTGCCAGCGCACAGTTTCTCCTGAAGTCTTGGGAAAAGAGGAGAGGCAAGAAAGAGAAGGATAATTTAAAAGGTGAGTTCGGTTCTCTCTTTTTTGTACAGAAATAAGGCTGACGATCATCCAGACAGAGAGAACATCACCTCAATTCAATGAGCAACCATTAACAACCAGAATCGTTTGGGAATGGCAGTGGCATGTTAACAACCCTGTTAATTCTGTTAACAGCCCCCAGGTCAGGCCCTTAGTCCTCCTAGAGAGGGATGAACCCCTCAGAGAGGGGACTGAACTGAGGGCAAAACCTCAGAATGATTGTCTGTGGGGTGACAATTGCCATGACAAACTCCTGATGGAGCAAACGCTGATGACAACAAGGAGATGCTGTTATTTTTCAAATAACACTGCAGTGTGCCACTGAAGCAAAGCTGGCTGCTGACTGAGGCTCTCCTGAGAGGAAGCAAGAAGCAATTCTGCTGGAGGGAGAGCAGGGCACCTCAGGGGCAGCTGATGCAGACAGAAGGGGTTGTTGGGCCCCAGAATATTCTCAGGAGCTGTACTTTGTTCTTTTAAATCATGCTTCAAAGCACTTTATGACTCTGTCTCCAGTATGGGTCAGACAAAACCAACCTCAGGATAATACTTTAAAGGAAACTGAATCCATCCCTAGGAAGTACCAGGTCCAGCAGAACCAGCACAAGGCTCCTCAGCAGCTCTGCATTTCTCAAACAGCCTTCTAAGGAGCCTCACACCCTTCAGCTGCTCTGCTGGGTCACCCTCTCCAGCAGCCTGCTGCTCCTACACCCACAGGGTGACTGACTGACTCCATCCTTCCCCTGCCTGCTTTATCCCATCTTCCAGCTCCTCCCACAAACTCCTGCATTGTTTTACTCCTCAAGTGACCCCTTCATCTTCACCCTTTTCTTGATGCATTTGGTAAACAGCAACCTTTAAACCTTCCCACAGGTGCCTTAGAACAGCTGGGAGCTGCCTGGCAGCTGTGAGAGGACAGGAAATGTCCCGTGTGCCTCTGAAGGAAGGACAAGCACCTTCCAGCCTGTTTGAGAGGGGCAGAAAAGTCAATATATTCAAAGCTGCTGACACCTGTGAGCTCCAGACTGAAATATGGGCACTGATCAGTGCAAACACATTCAGCTGCTGGCCCTGCAGAGATTTCTCTTTATCATGTAGCTTTTCACAGAGGTTTGGCCTTGTACAGTTGCTGTACCTTACTGGGTCTCATTTTGCATTCCATTATCCCTTCAGTCCTATCCATCTGGTAATTTTATACAGATGGCATTGGATAGATTGATTCATCCTGCTGTTTATCAACCCAGTGCTTGCCCAACAGCAGGGACTGATTATAACACCCCCCTTCTCCTAAATTCTCTTGCTCACTTAGGTATTGCCCAAGATTTCTCCCTCCCAGAGCTGCCTGGGTGTCCCTGTGGCTCCTGCAGTGTCTGCCAGGACACAGCAACAGAGGCTCAGGTTATTTGTTTGCTCTCCAAGGCTGGAATCTCCTGCTTGGTGTGAAATGTGGTGTCAAACACACAGGTCAGACAAAGGGTGTTTGAACAAAAATGTTATAAAAACACTTTGCTGAACTCCTTCAGCTTTCAGTTAAATCCATTGTAATTCACAGAAAATAACCAGATCCAAAATGTCACAGAGAATACACAAAAATAATTTTAAAATATGCTGATTAAACTTGGTCTTGTTGGGTGGGATGCCACAATACAAACCACACCCTGAAAACTCTGCTCTTTAGGGAACTTTAGTGATCAACATAGAAAACAAGGCAGGGAGTTGGAGAAATATATCCTGGATTGCCCAAAAATCCATTTTCCTCTTCAATATGATGTCCCTATGTGTATGTACCAAAACCCTGAGTCCTGTTTCATTTTTGAAACAAACACTGAAAACCTTCAGATTCAGTATGTCACCTTAAAAGAAATACACAATCCGTGTTAAAATGCCAAAATAAAACGTTTCCAGTTTAAAAACACTACACAGGTTTACAAACACTTTGCCAGAGCCATTCAGTCCTTTCAGTACAAGTGACTCCTAACTCAGCCCACCCAGAGCTCCGGGTTTGGGTGGCCAAAAGAGCAATTCAGGAAAACACTGAGGGGTCTCAGTTCAGCCTCAGCAGAACCACAGAAACGTAATTCTGGGAGATTCCTTCAGTGGTTTTGTGAAGGATTCACCTTCCCTGCTCCAGGGCCCGGAGGGGATGAAGCGAGCACGAGGTCGGGGTGATAAATTCATCCCTCTCCAGGGCTGGGCTGCCCTGGAGCTGCTGCTGGGCTGAGCTGGCCCCGGGACACTCCTGGAGCCAGGGCAGCTCCTCCTGAGCTCTGGAATGTGCTGGAATGCTCTGTGCTTCAGCTGAGCTCACTCTTCACTCAGAGCTGGACTCTGACCAGGACCTCGAACAGTTTTGGATAATTGCTGTGGAAGCATTAAGGCACAATCCAATTTCTTAGAAAAACATCAGTCCACGTGAATGAAATGTGTGGCAATAATTTTGCTGAGTTGCTCCACAGTTTGTACTCTGAACTGTGGGCTGGGGGGCAAACAAGTCCAGAGGGAATCATCTGTCCCCAGAATAAATAATCCTGCATTCTGAACCCGTGAACACAGGGACAAGAACTGCTCACCTGGACCAGAGCATTCCCCACCCTCAGATATTCCCCAGCTTGTGCCAAGGAAGGAATGGAAAAATAAACTTTACTTTGCCTGGAGCAGAGACATGACCCGAATTCTCCACCTTGCACCAAAAAAAGAGGATTTTCTGTGTATATTAGCACAGACTAAACCCTGGGGAAGGTCAGACCAATATGGAACACTTTTAAACACCTTGCTCCACATGCCATTACTCACACAGCTGGCTGCTCCACCTGGGTCCCACCTTTGGAAGCTGTCAGGAGGTGCAGAAGTGTCACCATGAACACCTGAACAGCTCCTGTGCCCCAGTGCAGCCAGGGCTGGGGTTTGTGAGTGTCTGCCACAGCTGGCTGCATTCAGAAATGGGAGGGGACTGCTGGATGTCCTGGATGTCCTGCAGGGGAGCAGGACCCTGGATATATCAGTATATCACTCAGAACTCCTTGGCAGCTGGGCTAAAGGAGCCCAAACAATAAAAGGAGAGGCTGGGGCAGGGCACTGAGAGCTCTGGGACATCCCAGCTGGGCTTCCTGGGGCTCCCTGCTCGAGGAAAGTGAGGAGTTCTCTCTCATTGCAAGGGCTGAAAAGACAAAGCTGGGCCAGAAACGTTGCCCTGGTTGTTTTTCTTTCTGGCCTGAAGGATGAACAGCACAGATGACAAACAAAGAAGCAACAGATGCCTCAGTGCCTGTCTGGACACTCACAGACCCTGAGAGACTAAAGAAGAGCTGCAGGAGTTGGGGTTCATGCCTCACACCATAACCCAGGCTCCCTCTTCTTCTCCCAGCTTTGTGTTTAAGCACTCACCTCCCCTGTCCTTCTTAAACCAATAAAAAACCCTTTCAGATTTTGCTGCCATCCCACATTCAACCAAGAGCCTCTGGGGACTGAGCATCCTGGAACATCATGCAATGTCTGAACAACTGGAAATCTGAAATTCTTTGTACCTTGAGCTGATTTCTCGTTACAATTCAAACTGTTGGGAAACAAAGAACAATATGGAATGGGTAATTATTTAAAATTCTGTAATTATCAAGGGCCCTTTTTTTTTTTTTCCAGATGTTTTGGTCCAGTCTGGCTGCATTTCCTACACACCATTGAAGAATCTGACTCTGGCCACGGAGGGTGGTCTGAGAAACTTGTAAAAAAGGCAGATTATGTCCCAGTGAGAAGAGCTTTGTTTTACAGACTCACCCCAAGCAGCCTCCCTGCACAATGAGCTGGAAATACCAAATTCTCATGCAACCCCTGCACTGCTGAAGTCCATGTGACCTCATGCCAACAGGAGACAGAACAAACTTTCACCAACCCAGGATAAATTTGGGAAAACATACTATATACATACAGATGTATTACATACATATACATACATATTCACACTAAATTACATTATGCCCATGGGCAGAAAGCAATGTCAGAACTGAGCTTTTCTCCCAGCTGGGCAAATGCCATTTTCAGAGCAGTTGAAAGAGGGGTCAGAGCTGAGCCTGTGTCCCCCACACTGCTCAGGGGCCAGTGCCAGCCTGGCTGCCCCAGGAGGGACAGAGCCCCCAGGAGGGACAGAGCCCCCAGGGCTGGCCCAGCCCTGCTCCAGAGCTCACTGGCAGCATGTGCTGAGTGCTGCCTGAGACAGAACATTCCTGGGAGGGAGCTCCTCCTTTCTTGTGCAACTGATTTAACTTTAAAGGTATTTTTCTGGTTTAGCATCTGCGTTTCTTTCTTTCCTTTACAAGTCTCTGGTTTCTCCAGAGCAGCAGCTGCCAGGTTTGAGGAGAGGCTCTGCCTCTTACAGAGCACAGCTACAGAACACAGATCTTCAGCCAGAACTGGCCACACACAGCCAGAGGAAATCTTCCTCTACCTTACTCAAGGGTTTAGAGGATTGAGATCCACTGGTTTTCTCACACAGTTTTGCTGCTAACACAGGACGTGGCTCACACTGAAATGATCTTTGTGTGGCTGTCCTATAGGGGGGCTGAAAACAGCCCCTGACCCACACCTGAATTTTCAGCCCAATTTCCACCTCTTCCATCCACAAATGTTAAATGCAGCACTCCAACCATCTGGCAAGTTTAGTTGCTGCATTACTGCATTTGGGGCACCCCTTGCTTTCAAAACTGCCCCTCAGTTCTGCTCCCTCAGTTTGGGCACTCACTGCTGAAGGTCTGGGCTGAGCTGGCACTTGGCTGCAGGGACCCCTCACGATGAACATCTCTAAAAACTCAACAACCCTGGGATGTGCTGCTTCCTGAGATGAGTTCAGCTCCCCATCATCTCTACAAAAATACAGTCCTTGTTTTTCAACTTGCATTTGTCTAAAAGAAATTTAATGCCAGTAGCACTGGAATACGAAGATTTAATAATAAATCAGACTTTTGTCTGCTTTGTCAAGTTTTCCATTGTTAAGAGATTCCAACATAATGGCTGGTGAATCTTGTGTCTATGAATGAAAATAAAGTCATTCTAGAGCCACACTCTTCTATTTCCTTCTGTCCTTAACTTGAACTAAATAATCATTCTCATGGTGTCTGACAGTTGCTTTTTTATGCTGATACTTTATCTGAAAAAAAAGTCCAAAAAAACTGCCACCTTAGATCTTTCTCCTATGAAGAATTAGATGCATGTATCTTTAAACAGATGACTCTAGAGTGATGCTATTTCTATTTCAAATTAAACATCATGTATAACTTACTTATGCTTGGTTTTTAGAAAATAAAGGCTGCTTGAAGTTTAATTAAAGCCAAAGCACAGTATATTACCAGCTTTTTCCCAGGGACATTTTCTGTTTCAAGTATCATTAACAGAGAGGAGATATTACAGTGCTGAGGGACCTGTGCAATCTGTAATTACATTAGCTGGGAGGAACTGGCACATCCAGTCACAGAATTAGCAACTCCACCTGCATTATTTCAGTGCTGATCTGCTCAAGTGTCACTGCAAAAGTCCTTTCTGGACTCCACAGTCTTTGATGGATTTTATAGTTAAATAGCAATTCTCCTTCATGGATCCATTCCCATGAGTTCCACAAACTGTATCCACAACAACCTAAACTGAATCCTCTGAGCCAATCTCAGCCCACCCACCCTGATCAAACACAACAGAAGGACTCAAGTTAAGTTTTGGACCTTGCAGTCAAGATCATCACCCTTCAAGCTACCAGTTATGGAGGAGAAATTAAATACAGGTACCTGCAGGTCTTTCAGGCCAGAACAGCTAACCTTGCAATGCTGAACTGTAGGGATAAGCACATCTGGTACTGCAATAACAATGCAATTGTTTAGGCAGGAAATCACTTAGCAGAATGTTTGAAAAAAGCTCACAGGTACCTCAGAAATATCACAAAATGAGAGCAAACAAAAGGAGTGACTGGGACTCCTAAGGCATCTTAAGGTTCCTGTGCCTGTGTTACCTCCCTGCAAGAAACCTGCAGTTTTCCCCAATATCTTTTGCTCTGTTATAGCAGGAAACAAAGAGGATTTCAAAAGAAACTTTCTGTTCAGGGAGCAAACAAAGCAAACCAGTACTGAGGCTCAGCTGTGCCCACGGATTTTCCTGAGGGTGATTTTCACTCCTTGACCCACCCAGAGCTGGCAGGGTCCAGCAGCTGTGGTACCTGAGCTGTGCTGAGTTTGTTTAACACGTTTCCATGCTCACAATCATCACCCCAGGGTCCTGGTCTCCCCAGCAGGTGCCCTCCTGCCCAGGCTGGGCTGGCAGTGCCAGGCACAGCCCTGCTGGGAGGCACTGCTCACACTTCTGTGAGCCTGGAGGGGCTGCAGCTGGCACCTGCAGGACAGAGTGAGCCCTGCAAAACGCTTGCACGTGTTGCACCAAAGGAATGCAGGGCAAGGACTACGTGACAAACCACAGTGACTGTAAATGAAGTGACACAGCAGGCTGGGGTGGTGGGTGGTGTGGGCATTTGGGGTCTGGCTTTCCAGGCATGGCAGGGGAGCAGGAGGCAGAGGGGAGAGAGGAGAGAGAGTCCAGGCTTGGCTGGGGGCTTGGGAGGATATCCCAGCTGGGGTCTGCACTCCTGCTGCTCCCAGCTCTCCCTGACTTGGAGCCTGGAAAAGCTGCTCACCCTAAGCCAGAGCTGGAAGGGACCAGTGTCCCCATCCTCAGTGACATCTGAAAGCCATCATGCACTGCCCACCCTGCAGGAATGCCTCCCCACAGGAATAAGGAGTTTTGTGAGGGCTATGAAAGGTTCCTGGCACTAGAACATGTTATCAGTGTGGTGGGAATGGCTGATGTGCTGCCAGCCAGGGGCCAGGAGCAGCCAGAGCCATGGCCCTGCCCGGGCACAGCCCTGGGGCTCCCTGGCAGCCCAGCCCAGCCCAGCAGGGACAGACACACCCCAGGCGGGGAGGGCAGGGCCCAAAGCTGCAGCAGCACGCCAGCCTGGGGTCACACCTGTCCTCCTGCCAGCGAGATTTGCAGTGTAACACCAACTGCCATCAACAGAGAACAGAGCTGCAGTTTTGCCCTGCTCTCAAATTAAATGGAGTACACTAGAATGCACTTATCTGTATTTAGTTCCCAAAATATGAGCTACTTAGACTCTCATCAGACCATATGTTTAAGCTGCACTATTTTTTTCATCGTGCCCTGAAATTTACCTTTATTTTTAGCTGATGTTTTCTTGGAGTTGGCAGAGCTTCTGCCACGGGAGATATTGTGTACAAAATGTGAAATATTGCTCCTGTAATGAAATATTGCCTCAGAGCCCAGAGCTGAACGTGGCTGAGCCACCTCCCAGGGCAGCTGAGCCTGCCCAGCAGCAGCAGCACAGGGAGGGGGCACAGGCACAGGGAGGTGGCACTGGCACAGGGAGGTGGCACTTGGAGGTGGCATAGGCACAGGGAAGTGGCACAGGCACAGGGAGGTGACACTGGGAGGTGGCACAGGGAGGGGGCACAAGCACAGGGAGGTGGCACAGGGAGGTGGCATTGGGAGGTGGCACTGTCATAGGGAGGTGGCACTGGCACAGGCAGGTGGCACAGGCACAGGGAGGTGGCACTGGCAGGTGGCACTGTCACAGGGAGGTGGCACTGGGAGGTGGCACTGGGAGCCTGGGCTGCTGGGCAAACACCGAGATGTCACTTCCCAATGAACCAAAGAAACACAAGAAGAGAGTCACAGAATCTTAGACACCAAGGAATGAGATCAGGTTCTGCAATTCCTGCACAGCAGCAAACTCCAGGGTGGAATGTGGGCAGCAGAAACTGGAAAGCATCTCTGAGCAGCCTGGGTTAATCACCTCTGAACATCTGATCACTGTAAGTAATCCAGTAATCTCCAAGTGTTCTGACATATCTTTGGTGAAGACAGAGTCAGGCAATTGTGCACAAAATATCCAAAAATCGTAGATACCTAGGAAAAAAAGGTCACAGCTTCCTTTTTGGAGTCTGCCTTCCAGGAATAGTCTTCTGTAACCACTTAAAATCTGCTGCTCTGCTCAATATTCCTGCCAGTACATTTGTTTTCTGCTGGCTAGTGGATGGTTGCAGGAAGCAACTCAAATTTATTTTTTTTCTTTTTTTCTGAAGTGGAAGAATATTTATGGATCAGGGTTTTTTTTAGACAATATTTACTGAGTTTTGACTTTCCTCAAGAGAAAGCC
>JAOTQZ010000759.1:364552-383293 GCA_026546895.1 Pogonocichla stellata
GACCCCAGCACAGCATCACTGACCCAGCACAGCCCCACTGACCCCAGCACAGCCCCTCTGACCCCAGCACAGCATCACTGACCCCACCAAAGCTGTGACCCAGGGGACACAGAGTGCCCCCCGCCAGCCTCTGGGAGGAACCCCTGCCACCCCTCAGAGCCCAGAGGATGCTGAGCTCTGATCATTTGTCAGCTGCAGCTGCTCCCCCAGCAAAGCCCTGCTGCTCTGAGGCAGAACCAGGCTTCGTGCTGGATTTCCTCCTGCTACATTGGATTATTCCCTGGATGCTTTTCTTCCCTCGCCCACGCCTCCTCTCCCCCAGTAACACTTTGTCTCACTCTTGGCGGATTTTCAATGTAAATATTTCTGCTCCTCAAAGGAATTTACATAAAGCCCAGCTGCTCTGCCAAGGAGGAACACGTGGAGCTGTCACAGCTCCTCGGTGACAGCTCTGGAGGTCTGAGCCCTGCAGGGCAGGACCAAGAAAGGGAACATTTCAGCCTCCTGCCCGCATCCATCAAACAGCTCCACTCTAGCTCAGAGCTTGCAGGCTCTGAGGTGCCACCCTGGAATAACGGCCTTGTTGTGCTGCATTCCCACTGCAGGGCTCCCCGGGTCTGCAGCAGCCACATTTTGGAAAGTTTGGGCCGTTTTGGAGGTGCAGTGGCTGTTCAATGACCTGGGCATGTCCTGTTGTCAAACTGGCAGCACTGCATTCACGCCAGGAGCTCTGCTGCCTGACCCCACGGGAGAACCTGCTCCCACTAAAGCCTGAGCCCATTTCTCTTCTGATGTTTTCTCCCCAGTTTGAGCAAGAACAAACAAAAGCATCTGACTAGAAAATAGATCATGTCAATACAATTTCATGTATCAAAACCAATGGAAATCAGGACTTCGACACTGCATAAATCTAGGGAAAAACTTTTGTATGAGTCACAAAACAACCACTACATAGAAGGTGCAACTGAGAAATCTGAGGTTAGAAGAAAAATTCAATACTGTTCCAGCCTTTTAATTAGTTGGAGTACAAATTAATAGCATTACATTGCAGAGCTGACTTTTTTGATAAAGAAAAATCAATCCAGTTCTGAGCGCCTTTAAGCAGTACTCCTAAAAAAATTACCATGTGTCTGCCAAATGCAAAAATCAAGGAAACCTATTTTTAGGTTGAGGAGGAAAAAAACCACAAAGAAACAAACAAAAAAGCTTTCTCCCAAATCTGAAATTCCTAAACTTTTTGAGCATCCCTAATAACAAACGGGAATCAGTAAGATTTCATCAGTGTAGCTGAATAATTACAGAATCACTCAGGAAAATGAAATTCCCTGGTGTGTCTGGTGCATTCTCCAAACTTATTCTTCTGCTGGCTGTTCAGGCTGTGTTTGATGTCAATTATCACAGCAGACAGAACCAAGCAATGAAGAATACAGGCAGTGCTGGCTCCTGGAGTTCTTGCTATTGAAATTATTTAAAACATCCTCAGGCAAATTAAAAGTCTCCTGTAAAAAACGCTGACAAGGAGCAGCATAACTCACACACAGTTTAATGTGAACTGATCTAAAGTGCCACAGGACAGTTTTTCCTTGCAGATTCATTAATTAGGTATCTCCTGGAACAATCAGTTCATGCATTCCCTACCTGAGAGCCACGCTGGGAAAGGAAAGGCAAAGGGAAAAAGGGAAAGGGAAAAAGGGCAAGATTCATTGCTTTTCCTCAATCAATATATCAATTAGCCAACACTTAACCTGCCATAAAAATTAATTGGCTCCACATTGATTTGTCTCTCTCATGGTAGCACTAATATTTGTGCACGTTCTTCCCTTATTTTATTTTCTTATCAGTAATGATGTTAAACAAACCTCGGGGTGTTGCCTGCCCAGGTAAAGGAGAGGGAGAAGGATGAGGTTTGGGTGTGTTTTAAAGGCAAAAGTCCCGTTAAAAGGCTCATTAAAAACGAGGAAAAGAACAATGAGGAGCACTTTGCTGTGAACGAGGCAGAGTTCAGGGGAAGGTTTGTGGTTCCTGCCCTGCAGCACCCCAGGGAATGAAGGAATGAATGAAGGATAAATGAAGGAATGAATGAATATCCTGATGCTGTGCTGCTCCACAGCTCCTACTTCAGCAGGCTCAGGCAAGGCAGGAACAGAACAGGAGAGCAGGAGCTGCTAAAGGAGCTGGTAATGGAGAGCAGAAACTGGTAACTGAGAACAGAAACTGATAATCAGAGCAGAAACTGATAATCGAGAACAGCAGCTCATCATTAGAATAGAAGCTGATAATCAGAAGCTGATAATCAGAGCAGAAGCTGATAATCAGAGGTTGATAATCAGAAACTGATAATCAGAAACTGATAATCAGAAGTTGATAATCAGAGGTTGATAATCAGAAACTGATAATCAGAAGCTGAAAATCAGAAGCAGAAGTTGATAATCAGAAATTTATAATCAGAAGCTGATAATCAGAACAGAAGCTGATAATCAGAAGTTGATAATCAGAAACTGATAATCAGAAACTGATAATCGGAAGTTGTTAATCACAAGTTGATAATCACAAGTTGACAATCAGAAGCTGACAATCACAAGTTGATAATCACAAGTTCATAATCACAAGTTCATAATCAGAAGCTGACAACCAGAAGTTGACAACCAGAAGCTGACAACCAGAAGCTGACAATCAGAACAGAAGCTGACAACCAGAAGCTGACAACCAGAAGCTGACAACCAGAAGCTGACAATCAGAACAGAAGCTGACAATCCGAAGCTGACAATCCGAAGCTGACAATCTGAAGCTGACAATCTGAAGCTGACAATCAGAAGCTGACAATCCGAAGCTGACAATCCGAAGCTGACAATCTGAAGCTGACAATCTGAAGCTGACAATCCGAAGCTGACAGAGCCCCAGCGATGAAGGGAAGGTCACAGCTGTGATGGGAAGCTCTCTCTGCTCAAAGTGCAGGAGCAGAGGCAGCCCCTCCGGAAGGAGAGGAGCAGCTGTTTGGTGATTCACACAGGAATTAGGTGGGGAGGATGAGCACCTGAGGTCAGGCAGGTCCCCGAGCGCCGTGCTGGTGAAAATGGACCACGCTGAGCAAAGGGCTGAGATGGAACAAGGCTGCATTAGCCCTGACTTGCAGTACCTTAGTAAAAAATACCCTTTTTCCCAAAATCAATGACTCCTCGAAGTGGCACTGCTCCAAACCATATCTGAGAGAAAAGCAGCTGCATTAAATTCCCAATTTGCACCTAATCTTCGTGTGAGGACTCTCACAGAAGGTGCAACAGCCAGGAGCCCATAACTCCCCAAACCTGCAGCTGCACATGTTCCTCTCTGCAAAGACAAAATAAACCCGGGGGAAACTCAGAGTGGCTGAAACCAGCGCACAAGGAGTGAGGGTGAAAACGTGACTTCAGCACGGGCAGAAATCGAGTCTGTGCTATGCATCCACATGGGTTTTAGGAAATACTGGTGACTTTTGACACAATTTCCTCTGTTGCCTCCTCTGACTTTTTCCAGAGCACGCTGTGTTGCTTTTCAGCCCTGACACTCATCTCTTCTAAATTTCTGCCCTGTGCTGTAATTTCTTGGATCACAGAAGTGAAATGTTAGTTCTTCTCTAGTTGCTCCTGCAATGAAAAACATCTTGCTGGAAACAGAACTCTTTTCAGATAATTGTTTTACCAAATGTACTGTTGCCTCCCTGCAGAACATCTGGACAGGTCCAGACCAGGCTGTTTCTCAAACCATCATCATCTTCACATCCTCCCCACGCCCTGGAGGTGTGAGTGGGTCTCTGGTCATTTCTGGGGTGTCTTGCTGGACACAATAGCTCACCCAGGTTGGTGAAGAGGAGAGCATCACCACTTTTTAAATCTGTCCAAAAAATGTCCATCTGTCCCTGAAGTGCTGCTGAATAACAACTGACTATTGCAATTTAGTGTATTAAATTTTGTCTCTTAGGGGACTTAATTCAGGCAAAATTTTGCTGATGAAAATGAGGAATGAAATCTATTCCTTGTTCACAGAGACTGTGCTGTGATTACAGCCAACATCACCTGGCAGAGCCCAGCCTGCTCTCCCTGCACCCTGAATTAACAGGATTTTATTAACCCTGGCTGATTTCTCAGCTGCACAGCCCCAGGGCTCTCTACAAGGGCAGCACTGACACATCATGTACAGATATTCCCTGTGTCCTTCCCTCATTTACTGACACATCATGTACAGATATTCCCTGTGTCCTTCCCTCATTTACTGACACATCATGTACAGATATTCCCTGCGTCCTTCCCTCATTTATTGACACATCATGTACAGATATTCCCTGCATCCTTCCCTCATTTACTGACACATCATGTACAGATATTCCCTGTGTCCTTCCCTCATTTATTGACACATCATGTACAGATATTCCCTGTGTCCTTCCCTCTCTGACTGACACATCAGTTCTAGATATTCCCTGTACCCTTCCCTCATTGATTAGACATTATTCCCAGTTTGGAATACCTCGTGCTTCAAAACAAGAGAGAAGTTTGCTCAGCTCCCCAGCTGGTGTGAGAGCTGCAGAGAACCTCAGAGAAAGCCCTGCCCAAGGGGAGGCTGAACTCACCAGGAGCTCAGTGTGGAATGCTCTGTGAAATTTTGTTTCAAGAGGTGATATTCAGCTCACAGGCATTCTCTTTGTAGCTATTTCCTAAAATAGACTTGGTTTATTCCAACTTCCTTTTGTTTTCTGTTGCTCAGTGATTGGCATTTTCCCTACATGCATTAGAAGGAGTTAAGAAGTCAGATTCTAATAAAGAAAAACTATTTGTTTGGACTTGGTATTTTTCACTTTTTCTTATTGCACTTTCCTCTGTTAAACTGAGAAGATTATGTGGAACAAACAAACAGCTATAAGAATGAAATGGTATCCACTTCAAATGTTTCTCCCATTACTGCAGTATTTTAATGAATAAAGCAGGTTTCTAAGCCGGTTTTTATGGTCTCAGTTTAAACATATTATTCAACCACAAACTTAGGTAAACAGCTTGACTGTTACTCTTTAAAGCACCTACTTCAACACAGTCATCTTGCAGCCAGAACTTCTTTTACACTTTAAATTCTATTTTAAGCCATGAGGAGTCCTGCTCCAGCAAAGGAAACCTCTTTGGAGTGGGAAAATATCAGAAATGATCTGTGCTGCTGTCAGCTGAAAGCTTCCAGGGACCTGCAGCCACTTCCCAACCTGCTGAAGTAAATTCACTTGAATTTACTTCTGTAAACTTGCTTAAGTCATCTCCTTAAGTGAATTTACAGTTGTCTGAATTTATACTGTTCAAAATTATTCCACGGAATTCACGGGAGGCAGAGCAGTGCACGGGAGAACAGGTTTGGGCCAGAGTGGCCACACTCAGGCACAGCTGGAATAATCTATTCATCCATCCCTTAGTGTTAAACTGAGCCATTAATTAAAAGCCAAACGAGCAATCACACTCTGGAAGCTGGAGATGTCAGAGGCAAGCAGCCTTGCTGTCAAACTCCAAGCACACTGTGCCTGCCCTGCTGAAGAGCCAGGAGAGCTCTGGGAGAGCAGAACTCTGCTGAGAGCAAAGCAGAGCCCAGCCCGCTCCGTGGGGTCTGAGCCCCCAGACCCCTGCGCCCACTGCAGAGAAACACCCCCACCACACCCTCTGCAGGGATTAGATTCTCTGGCTGGAGCAAAGGGAGAAAAATGCAGCATTTCTGTCTGGAGCCCAGGAAAGGGGAAAGAGCAAAGGTTTGCCTGAGAGCCTCCCAGTAAATCAAAATTACAGCTGGTACTGCTTACTGCTGGGTAAATAAAGCAAAGTGCATTCTGTAAACGATCCACACAAAACTCACTCTCCACAGGTGCCCACCCCTAAGAGGCCTCCTGGGACATTCAGGAGGGCTCAGTTTGGAAAACTCAGCAAAGCCACACACCTCACTCCTGGCTGCCAGGCATTCCTGGGCAGCTCACTCCAGCTTTATCAAAAGCCCCACAGAAAGGAGATAAACTGGCTTGAAAACAGCTTTAAAAGCAAAACATGATAAAATATTCAGAAGAACATGTAAGAGATGTATTCCAGGAAACATTTAAGAATTTAAATCTTGCCTTGCCACTCCCAGCCAAGGCTGTAAGTGGGTCAGAGATGCTGCAGTGCCTCCTCTCAGAACCTCAGAGCCTGAACCCTCCTCCTTTCCACCAGCATCAAACCACCAAAACCCCTCAGCTATCTCAGTGGGGACTGAGATCAAAAAGCAAAAACCACAAGTGAATTCCTGCTGTTGAGCACTCCAGTGAGGAAGCAGCACTCCCTCCCAGCCTGCTGCACAAACACCCAGGGCACAGAAACAAAGGCTCAGGCTGCACCAGTCACTTCACCTCCTGCTCCAGCACGAGCACCCAGCAGCCTTCACAGAGATGGGAAAAGGAGCCACAGTGGTGGGGAAAACATCATGTTATGGCCACAAATGGCAGCAGAATTGCTACAAGAAACACCCACAAAAATCATGAGAGAAACACAAAAGAATCATGCCAGACCCCAGGTGCAGCCCAGCCCAAGGCAGAATCCCCATCTCACTCACCAGCCTGTGGCTGAGCTGGATGCTGAGCAGGGGAGACCCTGACAGGTTGTAGGACAGCTGGGGCAGAGGCTCCACCTTGATGGAGATGAGGTAACTGCTGGCTGAGATCATGAAATCTTTGTAGGCAGCAGCTTCAGCAATCCTGGGAAAGAAGTAAATACATTAAGGAAGAAGAACAACAACTGGTTTTTTAGTTCCAACATAACAACAAAGGAAGAGAGCACCTCCTTTTTCTGATCCTCTAGGGCAGCAAGGTCTGGCCCCAAAGGTCCTACAGGGCTAGAACCCATACCTGGAAATTACAGGGAACAGCTCTGGAGGCTGAGAGCAAAGGCTCTCCTTCACTCTGCTCCTCTTTGCAAAGCTTTACAAACATGAAAGTGTTTGAGGGAATTGGAGAGAATCCTGTGAAGGGATCTAAACAACACCCTGAGTGAGGAGGAAACTTGCAGGGGGTTTCAGGCTGGCTGATCAAGCAGATAAATCAGTGAGACAGAGACAAGATGCACATAAACAGCAATGTGTTTGGGAGTGATTTACAGCTCTACCTGGAGAAACAGATGAGGTCCAGTTAGATTTGTTAGAGGGAAAGACAGGTCACAATGCAAACAGCTGAACTTGACTGAACAGCTGATTAGCCCTGGCAATGCAGTAATTCTAGTGGGAAGTGATTTTACACATAAGAACTTTTATTTTAAAGTAAAACTTATGAGTTTGGCATTTTCACACACTCAGGAGTAGCTGAGATGCATTTGGTGGAATTTTTTGCACTCCCAGTAACAAACTGTGCAGGATTCAATGCCTGCTGTCACCTGGCCCTGGAGCAGGTGGATGAATGGGTTTCACCAGGAGAAATCTGAGCCCTGGTGAATTAACCACCAGCCTGGCTTTCTAAACATAGCCCAGCACTGGAAAACTGTTTGAAAGCAAATTAAAAACTACCTTGTTTGTACCCAGCACCTGTCTGCAGTGGTTCCTTATTTTTATTTCAGGAAAAAAAAAAAAAACAACAACAAAAAAAAAACTCCTGTCAGACTTTCAAATAACTTCACTCAGCTCCTTGGCAGGGTCACAGAACAGAACTCATTTAGCACTGCCCCTGAGTTCTGACCTGGAAAAACCCATCAGAATCAGAGATTACTTCTGCTCCCAGTAACCAGCACATGAAAGGAGCTTGTTCATCTGGAGGCAGAATTATTATTCTGACAAACAATATATATATATAATAATATATACTCTGATATGACAAATTTAAGTTTGGACAAGGACTCATTATCCTCAGTTTGAGGTTTCTCCCACACAGATTAAGAGCCTGGACACTTTTCCTACACCCTTTATCAGCTTGTTTTAAATTTAAATTTAATTTGGTGGATTTTGAAGAGTGACAGATCCCCACCAGAAGCAGGAAATGGTGTTTCTGTGCCTGCACAAGCCTCTCTTCACCTTGGCCCTGGGTGTCAGGTCCCATCTCCACAAACTGCAGTGAGCAGGAGCAGAATGGGCTCAGAACATTGCTGTGTTTCATTTTCTTTGGGTAAAGAATCAAAAGTTGCTCCCCTTAGAAACTGGTATTTATGCAGTCTGAAAATAGAAGTCATCTGTCTGTACAGCACAAAAGCTCCAAGAGTTTTGGTTTTGGTTTTCCACCACAAAAAAAAGAAAAAGGTCAGGTTTCAAATTACAGGTGTTTAAATAGCCCAGTGGTAGAAGGAACACAAAAGAAATCCTTTAAAACAAACTACTCTGAGAAAAAAATGATTCTACTGAAAAGTAAGCAAAAAAGTTATAATAGTAGGGCACAAAAAAGAAAAGCAAGCAGAAGAGAAGTGCATAGCTATTTTTAAAGCATCTTTGAGTACCTGGGGTTTGGTTCCACAGAGGAAAAATTGCTAAGGCAGCATTCCCTGAATTATTCCCTGTTTGGATGCTGGTTTGGGCAGACCTGCACCCCACTTTTATAGACATCACCTTGCAGTGCCTTGCATACCCAAACACTTTGAGCAGTTTGAATTCATTCCAGAAATCCAGGAAACATTCCTGCTCCTGTGTCTGTCTGCCTTTACCACTGGGACAGGGCAGACTCCATCCTCAGAACGAGTGCTGAAAACAATCCCAGCCCAGGGGAGCAGGGCTGGGTCTCCAGGCTGTCCTGCCCCTCAGGTTCCAGGGAATGCACCCAAAGATTGCATTTCTGTTTCATTTGCTGTCCCAGAGCCTGGATCTGTGGCACTGCATTAGAACAGAGCTCTGATATGCAGCAGCTTTAATCTGCTTGGGTTTGCTCAACTTGGACCTGACACAGGATGATTTTAATTCTCTTTCTCCCTTTGAAAAATTGAGATTACATCCTATTACCTTAATAAATTGCATTGACCCTCCTCTTTGAAAAACATGGGCTCTCATAGGTTATTGCCTCCATTCCTTCATGTGAGTACAAAATATTGCAGTGATGGCAAAGCTCCCTTACAGCCCCTGCTGTGTCCTTTTCCTGAGAGAGCAGGGCAGACAACAGCACAGCTTGCTACTGGCTTGGAAATGTCATTTGGGAATCACTGTGTGATTATCCCAGTGATCAGTCTGGACTGAGATCCAGTCTGGATCAGACAAGCAGGGTGGGGGGTTCTTCACCCCCAGGGTCACAAAGGAGAGCCCAGGAAGTGGGGCAGGGATGGGGGAAAATCCCTGGGCAGGGAAGGGGGAAATCCCTGGAAAGGGATGGGGGAAAATCCCTGGAAAGGGATGGGGGAAAATCCCTGGGCAGGGAAGGGGGAAATCCCTGGGAAGGGAAAGAAGGGACAATCCCTGGGAAGGGAAGGGAGGAATCCTTGGGCAGGGAAGGGACAATCCCTGGCAAGGGAAGGGAGGAATCCCTGGGTAAGGAAAGGAGAAAATCCCTGGGCAGGGAAGGGACAGTCCCTGGTACTCACAGGAGCTGGGTGCTGCTCCTTTCCTGCTGGCAGGAAGAACCCAGCAGAACTCTGAGTGGAAGGACAGACAGTGAAAACCCCAGAGAAAACCAGATGGAGAGAGTCCCACGTTTGCTTACAAGGGCTGTGTGATGGTTTGCATGAATGGCCCTGCAGAAATCCCCTGGGAGCTGTGCTGCAGAGGGTTATACTGCTCTGCATTTACTTTATCTTATCTGCTAATGATTTCACTGATGTGGGACATAAAGCAAAAGGTCTTTAAAAATTGCCTGGTCTCCTGTTATAAAACTGCCTTATGGGTTTCCAGGGTTAGGATTCAGATTTTGACTAAAGAGGGATGTTATGTTTTCTTACTTGTTTCATTTAAGTGCAAGCTTTATCTTCACATGTGCTAGGAGAAAAAAAAATGCAATTTCCTTTTATGAGACAGATTAAATTATGAAATTCTAGCAGCAGATCTGATGAATGGAAGGAGAAGACAAAGAAAGACAAACATGTCGCTATGGGAATCTATTTTATTGCAACCTAAAATAAAGCACAATGTAAACTTCCATCAGTGTCTGGTTAATGACTGCACTGCAGGGCAGGTTATGGCCTGTCACTTGTTTGAGCTGATAAAGACATGACTGCTCCAGGGGGTGTGACAGGGTAATCACAGCCTGGCACCTGCCGGGGGAGGGGGACACTCACCTGGTGTGCACAGGGTTGATGCTGTGGAAGAAATAATGCATGTTGTGGTAGAGCAGGCCCACGATGGTGATCCAGGCTGGGGAGAGGGAACAGGGGTTACTCCTCTGAGCAGCCCTAAGTGGGAGAACTCCTGCCCCAGGGCTGGAACTCTGAGTTAATGACCAGCCCTGACCCACAGACCTTCACATCTCTGCTTCGGCAGAGCTCTGACTGTCCTGAGGGGAAACTGTGTGAGCACACAGCACAGACCCCAAAGGGAAACCAGGGGTCTGTCTGCACAGCTGCCCCCCAGAGCCAGCTGTGCAGCCAGCAGCTGCCACAAACAGCAGCACACAGACAGCAGAAGGGGGCAGGACACAGCAGAGCCCCCCTGGAGCCACCAGGGTCCCCAGCCACCCCCAGCCCTGCCCCGCCTGAAGCTGCAGCTCAGGCTGGGCACCCAGCCCCACACTCTGCCTGCTGCCCACGTTCCAGGGAATCCTGGGCTCCCCAGCATCTGAGTATCTCCTCAGAGTGAGCCACACAGGTGTCTTTTACTACCCCTTTTGTTGGCTTCCAAGTATTTATAGTGTCAGCTGTTCAAGGTGAAATAACAGATTTTTTAGGTTAGCTCATCTGGACAGTGCAGAAGTGTGGCCTGGAGGCTGGAATTGCTCAGAAGTGAGCTGTAGCTGGAAAAGAGTAAAACACTGAATGCCCTGGACCATTTCAGGATACAAAGCATGACAATGTTCTGGAAAAGCAAAGAAAATCTGCGTGGTGAGGAACTGTGCAAGTGGGAAAGGAAAAAACTCCTCTCCTGCTATTTCTGGCATTAGCAGTTGGTTTGCAATTACAGTTATTCTAAGCTGGGAGGATTTGCAGTCTCCAGCCAGACCCTGCCAGGGCAAAGAAACAAAGCTGCCAGCAGCAGTCAGGCAGACAGGTCAGTAATTATCAGAGAATTTCTCACTGCAGGGTGTTTCCAGCTAACCTTGCACTTGGAGAAACAGGGAGGGACCATCCCTCTGCAGAGGTGCCTGCAGGAAGGGCTCCGGGTGAGGAAATTCTGGGTTGGGATTCAGGGCACACAAGGCAGATTTTCAAAGGTTTGAGGGTGGAGGTAGATGTTTTTGTAAATGGGCTCCTTCAGCCTCTGAGTAAAGCACAGATAATTAACTTCAAACTTTGTTATTTCAGAGTCTTGATGAAAGGTGCAGATTTTAGCCATGCTTCTCTCTTAGATTTTTAAAATTTTGGCATAGGTATGGATTTCTGAGTTCTGCCTTCTTGCCATGAGTGTAGTTTTTATCTTCACTCTGTTCCTGTAGCTGCTATTGCCTAAACCTGTCATTTTATAGTTTCATTTTATACAAAAGACCAATTTTGCATGAAGGGATAGTTAATACCCGATCTGACATCCTGGAATTCCTTAAAAATAGTCAGTTCAGACAATTAAAGAAAATAATTATGAAATTATGGCTCCTCCGATGTAAAAATGTGTCAGAATTAAATGAGTCTCTGTTGCTCAGCTCTATTATTCAATATTAATTCAACTGATATGAAAACTCCACCACATTAATTGCTCATTAGCATGACAGGACCACTGCTGCTTCCTCTGACCCAGTGCAATCCACAGGGATCAAACCAACCACTTGGAAAAATGAATTGAACCAAAACCCGTTCTAAAGCAAAATCATTTTCAGGTGCCCTGTGCACACTTCTCTCTTTGATCTTCTCCTTACCTTTTCCATGGAAAGCTTCACTGGGAATGGAAATGTAGCTGTGCCCTCGGGATGGAAATCGATAGTGGGACACGTTCAGGGCCTGAGGATGCATCTTGACCACAGTGTAATCTGTGTGAGAGCCAAAAACACATCAGCACATCAATGGCCCTGCACTCGCTGGGTGCTCAGCCTGAGCTGGGGCACGGGGAGCAGGGGATGGGACACAGAGAGCAGGGGGACAAACACAGGGGGGTTTGGGACACAGGGAGCAGGGGATGGGACACAGAGAGCAGGGGATGGGACACAGGGGGGTTTGGGACACAGAGAGCAGGGGATGGGACACGGGGGGGTTTGGGACACAGAGAGCAGAGCTCCCAGCAGGGTTTGGGACACAGAGAGCAGAGCTCCCAGGAGGATTTGGGACACAGAGAGCAGAGCTCCAGCTCTGCCCTGCCCCACCTGCCACGGAGGAGGAGCCCTCGAGGCTCAGGGAGCTCCCCTGCAGGTTGAGGGACAGGTGAGCCATCACGGTGTCGATGGTGTGGATCAGGCTGCTGAACACCTCGGGGGTCTGGGGAGGGACACAGGGCTGTGAGTGTCACAGCTGGGCACAGCTGGAGCGCCCCTGGAACCCCTGCCCACCCCCAGGGCATGGAGTGTCTCACTAATGGATGGCACATTCCCAAAATGCTGTTTTATGGGGCAGCTCCAAAGGACTGCTGCTCCCCCAGCCTCTGACAGCCAGGTGTGCTCAGGATTCAGCAGAATGAGGCCCAGAACTGAGCAGGATTTTTCTCACAATATATAAAGATTGGTAGCAGATCTTTCTTGAAACATGAGCTGAGACATTACAGTTTGACCTTCCTTTCATCTTTATTCAAATGCTGCTCGGTGTAAAAGCTGCTTAAACCCTCCAGGTTGAAACTGGATTCATAAAATCTGAGTTAATGCATGTTTCAGTAAAAAGGAAATCTATTTTATCTGAAATCCATTTACACCAGAGATGATCAAGGATTTGATGCTAAGAACTTAAATCAATTAGACATCCTTCTGTCTTAAAAGCATTTTAGGCTCCAAAGAGACCTCCCTGTGCCTCAGCTTCTCCTTCTCTCAGTTTAAAAGCACTCTCTTCTGGAATCTGGGCTTTCTTAAGGTTCAAGCAAAAAACTCGAGAAATTTCTGGATTCACCCTGCAGGTATTTCCTCAGTGACAGATGATAAAATAAATCACAGTGCCAAAAAGTCCCAGCAAGCAAAGTAATCGTGACAACCAGTTCTGTTCCCATCCCTGTGAATTTATGCAGCTGAAGGAAATCACCCATCTAAGGCCACTTGTCTTACCTCTGGTCCATCAATCCAGTCAGACAGCAACATAAAGTCTTCAACAGCTTTTAAAAATGCCTACAAGACAAATAAAACTCAATTATTTATTTTAATAACCAGGTACATCTCCTGGCCAGCATCCAGGGCAGATCCCTGCTGGGATTTTCCTCAGGTTTATGTCACGACAAGCTCACTTCCACTGCAGTCACAGACCCACCTCTACCCTCACCCCGTTCTGTGGGGTGACCTCTCCAAGTAACAATTATTTTACTGACAGCCCCAGCCCTGTGTAACTCCCAAGGTGCAGTTAACCCTGGCACTGACCCTGAACTCACTCTCCCGTTTTATCCAAACCCTTATGACATCTGTAGAACCGCAGAGGGGTTTGGGTTGGAAGGGATCTAAAAACCATCTCGTTCCAGCCCCTGTGCAGTGGGCAGGGCACTGCATGTCCCAGCTGCTCTGTCCCTGCTCAGCCCGGCTGGGACTGCAAAAACTCAGCCCAGGGCAGCTGCTGACTGCTCACACAGAGGGGAAAACAGCACACAAAACCGCACTGAAAAGCAAAAGGAAAAAAAAAAAACAACACGTTTCCAGCTTAAACTTATCTATTAAAAAGCCTTCAGGGAATGAGAACAGTGAAGTTCCACTGTGAAATGTGGAAGACACCACAGAACAAAACCCAAGTCGGATTTGTCAGAAGGGATTCATTAAAAACGTGTGCCAGTCATCAGGAAGTTTACTGCACATCACTTAAATCAAATTTCCCTGCGCTGTGAGGCGTAGGACAGTCGGGCAGAGATAACTGCACAGAAAATCCACGAAATTCCTGCACAGAAGCAGCTGCAGACAAAGCAGAGCCTCTCCATCCGTCAGCAAATGCCAGCTCGGGTGGATGAGCGGGGCTCGCTTGTATTTACATCCCAAAATAGCTCTGCTGAAGATAATCACGTCCCACATTTGTCTGCAAATCTCTGCAGGGCGCACAGAGCAGCAGGGACAGCACCCAGACAGACTGGGGGGATGAGGGAGCAGGGAGGGACGGGCCCCGGCAACGCACAGCCCGCACCAACTTCCCAGGAAAACAAAGGAAACAACTCTCAGAGCTTTTCAGAGGGGCTTTGGCTGCATTAAACCGTGATCCGCGAAATCCGGGCTTCAGTTTGCAAACACTGAGCTTTTAGCGCAGCCTCTCAATTGCTGTCCCTGCCGTTTTCAGAGGGTTTATTTGTATTTTTTGTGTGAGCAGAGCGCCCTTGTCACTCTGGAATTGCCCTGGGGCAATCAGAGCTGATGACTGCAGCGATGGCTTGGCTGGAATCAGGGAATTGCTGCCCATCACTGCCACAGCCCCTGTTCTGTTCCCAGCTCCATCACTCCCCTGTTCTGTTCCCAGCTCCATCACTCCCCTGTTCTGTTCCCAGCTCCATCACTCCCCTCTGTTCTGTTCTCAGCTCCATCACTCCCCTGTTCTGTTCCCAGCTCCATCACTCCCCTCTGTTCTGTTCTCAGCTCCATCACTCCCCTCTGTTCTGTTCTCAGCTCCATCACTCCCACAGCCTCTGTTCTGTTCTCAGCTCCATCACTCCCCTGCTGTTCCCAGCTCACACTGCAGAAAACACCTGCAGGCTTTTCCCCTCCGTGGGTTGGCCTGAATAAAATCAATCCCTTGAACCCATTTCAGTGGGGCAGTGACTCCACCTCTCCCCTGGGAGCTGCTCCAGTGCCTCACAGCCCTTTCAGGGAAGAGTTTTTCCAAGACCCAACCTAAGCCTCCCCTGGCACCACTTGAGGCTGTTTCTTTTGTCCTTGTTGTTTGGGAGAGGAGATCCAGCCCCTCAATGGGGTCCCCCTTGGTAAATGGGTCCAAAGGCATAAAGTGATATTTTTAAGGACTAGTGGGACATTTCAGCTCTTTTCTCTGGTTGCTGCTGAACTCCTGCCCCCTAAAGCAGCCACTGCATTTTCCATGGGTGTACAGAGAGCAGGAGCTGTGCACTCACCTCAGCCAGGCTCTGGGCAGTGTGCTCAGACAGGGATTTGTTGGGCAGGCTCAGGGACACGTTCTGCAGGTGCCCCAGCAGGGAACTGGGGGCCTGGGAGCTCCTCCAGTCCTGGCTCAGGGCGCTGATGATGGGCTGGTAGGCGTGGGTGGGGAGCTGCAGCAGAGACAGGACCCAGCACAAAATATCCCCAATTATCCCATGGCCACCAGGAGAGACAGGACCCAGCACAAAATATCCCAAATTATCCCCATGGCCACCAGCAGAGACAGGACCCAGCACAAAATATCCCAAATTATCCCATGGCCACCAGCAAAGACAGGACCCAGCACAAAACATCCCCAATTATCCCCATGGCCACCAGTACTTGGGAACCCAAGAGGGGAAAAAAAGGAAAAGGAAAAGGAAAAGGAAAAGGAAAAGGAAAAGGAAAAGGAAAAAGTTATCAAAATGGTTTTAAGCCTCTTATATTTTCAAAGTTAATAGTAATATTTCAGAAGTTGCTACTTGTTTTGCTTTTAAATAAGTATTTTCTTTGACAATGAATTTCCTTTGTGTTCCCATCTTCCCATAGCAGCTGGAACCTCTGCCTTTGCATATCCAAACCATTTCTAAGTGAGGTATGAAAACAAGTGCCACTAAGGGAATGGAGCAGGGAGGAGGGGCTGCAGCTGATTTCAGCAGGTTCTGCCACTGTGGGAAGAGCTCTGAGCCCTGTCCTACCACGGGGTTTGTAGTGGTTGTCATCAGGGACCATGGAAGTGTTGAAGAGAGCAGAACTTGCACACCTGGGGAAATACAAACACCAGTGAGAGTGTTAACAAATCTAAATGTTTTATATCAGATACATAATTCTATACATATACATTCCCTCCTCAGGCTGAATCAGTTCTAACTGAAAGCATCAGATTTGCTGTTCTGTGGATTTTATTTGTTTGCAGTACTGTAGCCACGCAGCCTTGTTTAAAAAAAATTCAGTTTTCTGATTCTCTCATCAGTTTTACTCCATCATCTTATTACAGATGGGCATTGCAGTAGTTGAAGTCTTACATACTTAAATCTTTGTTTGCAAACAGCAAATTTCAAGTGTTAGATCTCAATAAAAAAGGTCAATGTACAGTTACAACACTGACATCCATCTTTCCCCTCCAGCTTTTCCCCAACATTTACATAAATTCTTTAGGCTTGGGGTTTTTTAATCAGAAATAAATAATGATCTACGGGCAGTTCTGATAATTTCATGGAAGATCTTGTTTTATTTCTCTGTATGAGACAAACTGGGACTGGAATGTTGGGACACTGCAGAAATGAGTTCCAGTCTCAGCTCCCATCTCCAGAGGCTGGGGCTGACTCAAATCTCTGAATTGTCCAAGTGCCAAATAAAACCACACCCACAAATGCGAGCCCAGAAAGGCTTTTCCACACCAGAAAATCTGCACTATTTAAATATCTAAAACCATTCAAAGCCAGAGGAAACACTCCCACTGCTTGCAGCAGAACTGAGCAGCCCTCCAGTCAAGGGCAGGGTGGGAATGGGGCCCTGCAGTGGCCACTGAGCACAGCACAAATGGTTTGGCAAGACAAAGAATAAACTTCATCCTGGATGGCTTCCAGTTGCTCCATTTTAAAAATATTGATTCCTTTCTGTGCAAAGCAATTTATTAGTCATTTGTGATAGAGAAATAAATTTTTCTTCTAATCTACATCTCACCAAGAGTTATTATTTGCCAGCAGCATGGAATTTGAGTGCAACCCAACATTGGCTGCATGGACAGGAGCCATTTCTCTCACAGATCCCAAAGGAACATTCATTCCATTAAAAACCAAGGTGTCCTATTCTCTCATGTCAAAGCACATTACCCTGCTCCAACCCTGCTAGAAATCCTCCAAAATCAATAAATGGATACAATAACCTTTCTTTACTATGTTGATTACTATTGGAATACTCATTGCTTCCTCTGAGAATATTCTAATTTCATACATTAACTGGGAAATTTTATAAAATCTGATTAGTCTATTGTTTTGATGAGAAGAGCCAAAAATTAATTTACCACATTTCTCGAGTGCTCCAAAACACCTGATCACACTAAAACAATGTTGGCTTGGAATTCTTCTGACTAATTGAAAAACATATTTACCTGGCATCCCTTTACATTTGAATTCCTAAGCCCCTAGAAAATATCCATCCAGCTTCACTTCCAATTCAGAGGCTATACATTTATTGTTCGCTGCATTCTGATATTTCTGATATTTTTCACAGCATTCTGATATTTCATGACACTGGAAACCCAGGGAATGGGAGTTTAGGAAAGCACCCACCAGCACAGCAGTGAATGCTGTTCAAGTTGCAGTGAACTCACAGGAGCTCGTGGCACGAACATCTCAAGGGATAAACCAAGGACTCTGCCATGCAGCCCCCTAAAATCAGCAGGAATTAAAGGTGGGGTGCAGGCAAAATTCTGCACAGCTCTGGAAAACCCTGGGCTGCAGCAGAACTGCAGGGCCCAGCAGGGTGCCAGAAGGGAGCCCCCAGCACTGATGTCCTGCAGCCAGAGATCCGGGGCTCCAGTGGGACCTGCCCCAGGCACAGCACAGAGGGAAGGGCTGGGAGCTGCAGCCTGGGCAGGGTTTGTCCCAGTGGCACCAAATCCTCCTCCAGAGGGGAGCTGCAGGGCGGGGGCGCTGGATTCTGAGGATGCAGGGGTTGAAAAGAGCTCTCTCTGCATTTCTCCCTCCCCTGGCAGGGAGCAGGGCACACACACTGATGGACTGGGGCAATTTGGGAATCTGCTGCTCTTGGGTTTAGCAGCAGAACATTCTTGTGGAGCTGCATTAATCACAGAGTGTGACTAATGGCAGCTCTGAGCTGGGCAGTGTTACAGTAACCCTCCATTGTTGTCGAAGATACAGCAGCCAAATACAAAAGCATTTTTTCCACCATGATCAGAGCATTATAAAATTTTAAAGATTTTAAAGTTATTTCCTGAATCAAATGACTACCAAATGAATACTCTTCCAATCACTAGTTTTGACAACTTTCATAGGATTTTTTTTTTTTAATAAAAAAAACTTAAGCAAAATTCCTACAATTTTTTTTGTGGCAAATGAAACAGATAAGTTCATTATGTATGGAGGGGTTTCTTCAGTAACTTCAGTAAAAAAGGTAACTTCAGTATGGAGGGGTTTCTTTTTCAGTGACTTCAATTCTACATAAACTAGCTTATACTTTAATTTTTTATTTTAAAAAAATATATTTAATTGGTATAATCAAACCGGGAAATACAAACACAGACACTCTGATTTCCAGGCAGGCACCAGAAATCCTGACACTCACCCACAGCCGCAGTGAAGAACTGCCGCACCTCGCGGGCGCTCAGGGCTGTGTCAGTGGCTGTGGCTGTGTCACTGGCTGTGTCAGTGACAGTGACATTGACAGTGACACTCACCCACAGCTGCAGTGAAGAACTGCCGCACCTCGCGGGCACTCAGGGCTGTGTCACTGGCTGTGTC
>JAOTQZ010000759.1:402397-413971 GCA_026546895.1 Pogonocichla stellata
TATCACATTCCCTTGACTTAACAATTTGTGAGAAGAAAGGGAGGAGGGTTCTTCTAATTAATCAAACACAGTTAAACCACCCTCTGAATACCCCAACACCCTCCAAAACACCCTAAACACCCTCTGAACACCCCGAAAACACCCTAAACACCCTCTGAATACCCCCAAAACACCCCAAACACCCTCTGAACACCCCAACAGCCTCCAAAACACCCCAAACACCCTCTGATTTCTCCGAAACACCCTAACAGAGGCCATCAAAGGCAGGCACTGCACAGCTCCACTCCCCAGGATTAATTAATTAATTTATCAATTAATTATCAATTAATTAACAAGATTTTGGTCAAATTCCTCAGCCAGGGACCACGCTCATGAGAGCATCCCATGAAATCTTTGAGCCGACAGGGCTGGGAAGGACGAACTGAGCAGTTGAGGCTGGAGAAAAAGAAAACAACCACAAATCCTGGAGTGAATTCAACAAGGCTAACGCTATCATGGAAAAATATTTTTCTAACTAAGAAAATGAGAAGTTGCTGGTTGATGCCAGAAAACAAAATGCAGCGTTTTGGCAATAAAATTTAGGCCTAATCAAATGAAAACACCTTTATTGTGCAACAAATGTAATATAAAGCTGATTTTATATCTATAGATAGATATTCCTTATGAAAACATTAAGACACTGGTGATTCAAAGACCAATTAAGCAGGTAGATAAAACCATGCAATAAATTGTACATTTAAAGTTTCCCTAAATGAGGTCCCAGTTCCTCACTGATAGTTGTTGCATTAGTCCTTTTATTGTCTGTTTTCTGTTCATTGGAGGTTTTTTGCATCTTGGTAGTGCCTTGAACATCCTACTCCATGCACAGAGGAAAACATCAGATTTTTGCAAAGTAGTTTAGGATTTTGTGCTAATCCCAAAGATTTAATTCAATCAAATCTTTGATTATCTGAGCCTTAATGTCAAGCTTAGGTAAAATTGGATAATTGTATAAACAAAATGTTTTACAAATCCTTTTTTTATGGGATTAAGCCAAATCCCTTTTGCCAGAAGCCACTGCCTGTAACTGGGAATGTTTTGGGATCATTCAGGTAGTCAGATCTTCTTAATTACACAAATACTAAAATAACATTTATAATATTACATGGTAATAATCCCTAAACCATGATAAATGTTGCCTGTAGGATTTGTGCCAGCTCTTCCCTTAGAGTTTGCAGGTTTGCCTCTTGCTCTTGGGGGTGGAAGCAGCTCCTGAAGGTTTGAGTGCTGCTCTGTGAGCTCACCCCCAGCAGGAGGAGGCAGCAGTGGAGATGAATTCTCAGCAGAACCTCTGAGATTCTCACAGACTTTGCACCAGGGACTCTCCATCCCATGGGAACACAGCTCTGCTCTTGTCCTTTCCTCCTCAGATCTAAGTGGCAAAAGCAAGGAGAGGCTGGGACAGGAATCAGAGCTGGCTGGAGCTGGCAGAAGCTCCCAAATCTACACCCTCATTAAAATCTGGAGTCATCAAATCTCATTAACTAACTCAAAGCATGCACACTGAATCCCAGAACAGTTTCAGGTGCTGAGTCCTGGCCCTTGGGCCAGCACACAAACCCAGCTCAGATTCCCCCCATGGCCCCTGAGACTCCTGCTGGGTCCATCCTCGCTGCTAAATGCCTTCTAATCTGAATAATCACTCACATCTGTCGGCTGGAACACTCATCCCAAAGATCCCAAAATCACAAGGCACACCCTGGAATCATGGAACTGCCTAAAAACATATAACTAAAACAAAAAACCAGAACGTTTGTGTCTGCCACTGTTCTTAATGCACGCTGCAGGAAAGTAAACTGGAATGAAACCAACCATTCCAAATGTGATTCTGACTATGAAAATGGATGTGATATGGAGATCAGAGAAATCCCCTTTCTTTGTCTAGAGGATTTGTCAGTCTCTCAGTGATTTTCATAGGCTCCTTAAAGAAATTCCATTTTCAGATGTCATTGCAGCTAAAGACGATTGATGCAACCTGATCCCTCTGAATTAGTTAGAAATACTGATTTTTCAGTATTTACTGTTTCCCTTTTGGGCTCTGACTTTTCCAGCATATGCAGAGTCAGCTGGGATGAAGAGCAGGAGATGGAAACGTCAGGAATGCCCAGCACACCAATCTGTAGAGTTAAATGTGGGAGAAGTTCTGCAGTCAGGCCAGCACCTGTGGGAATGGCATTACAGAACTCAGCGTGGCAGGTTTGCAGTGCCAGGGATAGATGCCGTGTGTTTAGGAGCAGGATTTTGCTCAGAGAGAATAAAACCATTAATCCTCTGCTAGCAGTGAACCACTAGGAGCCACCACCCACCCCATGGATGGCAATTAAAGTACAAGCAAGCCTGGGGAGGGTGATTAACTGAAGCAGAGGGCATCGTTTTCTCCAGAACTGATATCTGCTGTGTTTTGCTGCTGTGCCAGCCCAGCCCAGCTCCCAGGTACAGGCCACAGGCCAGGGGCAGCACTCAGGGGGCAAAACTCAACTCGGCTGAAAGGATCCAAAACTGGAGACAGGAAAATGCTTGTCCTGGGCTGAAAGCCTTTCCAACTGCAGCATAGACTATCCTACATGCCTAAAACATATTTATCTCTCACCTGTTACCCAAGGTCCCAGCTGCTTTTAAGGACGGCAGAGAAACCCCCAGAGCTGCTCTTCAGCCCCCCAGCTGCAGAGGGTCTGTGAGCAGCAGCACCTTCCTCCCCAGTTTACAACGTTTTCCTTACAGCAGAACAGCAGCTTTAACACTCAGGACACCAACCCTTGCTCCTGTTCATTGAGCTGCTCACAGCATCCCTTCACCCCAGATCAGCCCACGGATGACAGGAGGGCAGTGTGCCAGGTGTGACCCTGCACCTTCCTCACCTCACTTTGGTTTGGAACATTCACTGATGAATCCCTTTTTTCCCCGGGTGAAGCCAGACTTTAGTGCAACGTCAGTTATCAACGTGTTGGCTGTCTTCACGTAATAAGCTCTGATTTTAACAGTTCTTCAACATAAATTTGATGAATTGAGGGAGAGATGATGGTGGTGTCTCTGCTTTGCTGTGCTGACAGCATTAGGGTGAAGAAATCCACCTGCACTGCTTGGTCTGGGTGCGTTCCACACTTCTGGTGGATTTCACCTGTAAAAACCAACGTAAAAACCAAACCCATGTGAAAACCAAACCCATGTAAAAATCCAATCCGTGTAAAAACCAAACCCATGTAAAAATCCAATCCGTGTAAAAACCAAACCCATGTAAAAATCCAATCCATGTAAAAATCCAATCCATGTAAAAATCCAATCCATGTAAAAATCAAATCCATGTTCAAATCCAATCCATGTAAAAATCAAATCCATGTAAAAATCAAATCCATGTTCAAATCCAATCCATGTAAAAACCAAACCCATGTAAAAATCCAATCCATGTAAAAATCAAACCCATGTAAAAATCAAATCCATGTTCAAATCCAATCCATGTAAAAATCCAATCCATGTACAAATAAAATCCGCGTACAAATAAAATCCGCGTACAAATCCATTTCCCGATGGGACCGAGAGCGCTGGGCGGGCGGCGGCCGCCACCGCGTGGCCGGAGTTGGAACTGCAGCGGGGTCTGGGGCAGGGGCTCGGAACGGGCCCAAAATCACCCCAAAATCGGCCCGGAATCACCCCAAAATCGGCCCAAAATCGGCCCAAAATCACCCCAAAATCGGCCTGGGATCAGCCTGGAATCACCCCAAAATCTGCCCGCCTGCTGCCTCAGGAGAAGAGCGCTCTGCAGTCACGCCCCGACCCCCAAGACAAAGTTATTTTAAAGCTCCATCGGAACTGCTCGCGGCTGGTTTCAGCCTGGCAGAACCTGCAGGTGATGTGTCCCACAGCTCTCTCACACACAAACTTGGCAGAATTTCTCATTTGCTGTAGGCTGAAAAAAGTTTTATGCCTAGACCCCAATTTAGGTGTTCAAATAAAACAAAATATCCCGTACAAGTAAGAAATAAAAATACCAGATCCAGAATCAAAAGACAATGAATAATGCCAACATTTGTAGATTTCCTGTTAATTATGCCCCACCTTTTAATTTATAAATGCAACAAAGCTCTCTGGCTTGAGCTCTTTCCCTGAAACCTGCCCAGAGAACCCACTCCTAGACCCAGAAAGCTTTCCCTTTTTTTTTTTTTTTTTTTTTTTTTTTTAATGTAATCCATTGAAAAAGTCTGACAGGAAAATTAACCTTTGTATTCTCAGTCTAACCAAAACACACAGTGCTCCCCCCAGTACCATTTTTGAAAGCCACCAAGATGAAAACAGCCAGCAGCAAGGTACCTCTGGTTTTGTGCAGTGGCACGGTCATCCAGCAGGAGCTGCAGGAATTATCATCACTGCTGGGAAATCAGAGGGAGCAGACTTCACTGAAAAAACTTCAACACAAGGAACCATTTACTATTGACTTGATTTGCTGTCTTTGGCTTAACACCTTGAAGAGTCTGAAATGGCTGCAGCAGGAAAGGTCCTGGTGTCTCACAGTAAAATCAGTGACTTTATCACTTCAGCAATCACAGAGCAAGGACATGGGCAGAGTTTTCTCCCTAGATGTACAGATCACCACAGCCCTGAAGAGCTTCCTGTTCATTTTACAGTGGGTTTTCAGTCCTTGCTAATAACGTGTCAGCACAGAAACAGGCAACTCTGAGTAACTCATAACTGCCTCCTAGAAACCTGAACTACATCAATAGTGTTCAATTTTGAATGTTTGTGTTAAATATATTAAAACCATCAGTTTAGAGATAAATTTGATCCACTAAAACTTCTGGTAATGTTAATATAAATATGAATTTTTGTTTTTGGTGTTATTTGGGGAAATCTGTCATCATAGTCTCAACTCTTTTCCCTTCATTAAATAGAACTATGGGAACTTGATTCTTTTCATGACAGAATTCCAGGATCACAGCAAGACAGACATCAACTATTACTCTCCAAAACAAAATAAAAATCAAGCAACCTATTCCTATATTGAACCAGGGCTCTATAACAAACACTGCAGTTTCAGTTTCACTGGGGGAAATGGCATTCACTCACTGAACTCTAACTTCTCTTGGTGAACTAGAAGATAATTAGCTACACAAGTCAATTAGAGGCATTTGCCCTGTACACTCCAATCTGTAACCCAAGGAGGTTCAGGCTGTGCTGGAGCCTTGGAATAAATAACAAGCCTTGTGTGTGTCAGTAGCCAGCCAAAGAAGGATGTTCCTGTTTGGGCTCCTCAGCAGGACCCTCCAGGGTGTTGTCTAAAGAGCTCCTGGCCAGGACAGCACGTGCACACCCTCCAGCAGCTGTGTGCCCACCCTGGCCACTCACAGGGACAACCAGGAGCCACAGCCACTGCTCCAGGGCACCTCACACAGCAGCCTGGGCTAGGAACAGCCACACCTCAGCTCGGGGCAAAAGCCAGCACACACACACAAAGCCAGGCTAGAAATGAAAGGTGCAAGGAGGGATCAAACATCTCCTGTAAGACATTGCTCTCACTGCTGGCCTGAGAGAGACAGAGGGCTGCCAAAACTCAGGTGAGGAGGGGATCAGTGCAGGCAAAGAACTGGCTTCAGTCTTTGTTTCAGGAAGGTGAGGGCAGACATTCATCCCAGCAGCCTCAGACCAACAGCAGCACAAGAGACAAATTTGTGTAGGGAAAAGACAAATCCTGTTGTTTTAACTTGTAGGTGCAAGAGGCAGTCTTCACCTTCTCAGCACATCGGTTTCCTGTGGTGCAGACAAGCATTACCCAGTGCTCTAAAGAGGAAAAAAAAAAAGGTTCTGTTGAAATGCTGAGATGCAAGGGCAGCCCAGCACTCCTGAGGCCTCTGACTCTCCTGATTCCCAGTAGGCAGCACCTTTCCTCTGCCAGCTCCCTGCCCTTGCTTTAGCTGCTCTGCACTTTCTCCAGCTGCTTTGGTGACAGAGCTCAGCGCCTGGACTCTCTAAAGCTCCCAGCTTTGTGCTGGAACAAGGAGCAGCTCCTGGCCCAGCTCCAGTGACCTGCAACTCTCAGCTCAGCCGGAAAGCAGAGCCTGGTGTGGGAACACAGAACCTGCAGGCACCTGCACCAAGCGCAGAACAGAGCAGGATTTCAGTCTCCAGTCCCTCCTGGCACTGATGGGGCTTCAGGAAACAGTTCTTAGAACAGAACTTTAATTCTGCTCTTTACTTCACTAGATAGGTTAAGATCTGGTTTTCCCTAAACCCAACCAGTGAAAACTTCCTTAGAACGGTTGGAGATAAGGAACTTGAACTGAGCACTCTGCACATGCATTTAAAGCTACCTGCATTATTTAAAATCACAGATTAACAAGGACTAAACAGAACAAGTGCTGCACGTAGGCTTCACTCCCCTGCCAGAACACTGCAAGTCGAAGAGATTCCTTCACAGTAGGATGAGAATTCCTATGTTTCAGAACTGGACTTTTTGGACTTGGGAGATGCACTGAAGATCTCAAAGGTCCCCATTGTTCGAGCCTTGAACCAGCTTTTCCCCTTTGCAGCTGTCTGCAGGAAGCACACCAGGGACAGGACCTGTGTCAGGCAGGTGAGCTGTGAAACCACACAAACTGAAGCCCAGTGCTGCTGCCTTGCCTCCCCAGTGCCAGCCCTGCAGAACTGCACGAGTTCACCAGGCTGTGCTTTGGAGCTGTTCCCAGAAGTGAGAGCTCCAAGACAAAGCTACCACACCACACCTAGTGAAGCAGCAGCAGCCAAGCCAGCAGGATTAACCATGACCTGCAGAGGGAATTAGTAACACTAGACAACAGCCTACTACAGAAGTTAGAGCAGGATTATGCAGCAAGAAGAGTCAATGGAACATTGAGTGGGAGTTTGTCCTTTACAAACACCAAGTGTACAACACTCCTTGTTTTCATCCAGGAGCTTCAAGTCATAAACATAGAACTCAGCTTCTGAGTAGCCAAAAAACCCAACCCTCCAAGAATTCCCAAACTGAACTAACATAAAAATGACTCCTATACGGCATTATAGCACAATAGTCATAGTCCAATTTTTGCTACTGGGCAGAAAAAGTTGAATATTGAAGTAACTTCTGTACACAAACATGCAAGTTAAAAGGCATAAATGAAATGCTCCACTTTATTAAGAAACCAAAAATACAAAACTGAAGAGTTCAAGACTTCATGTACTCCAACACTACTGAAAAAAAATCCTAAACTTAAGTTTTGCTTACTAGCAGTACTAATATTGACCAAGATTCATCTCTACAAGGTAGTGTTAAAAGTTGACATTTTCCACCATTTGTGCTGTAATAAGCCAGTTTCAAATTAAGAACTTGGTGCAGTTACAGTTAAATCTAGATGTTTAAATCACTGTGGCTTCAGTTATACACCACTGGGCAGGCATTTCAGCTCCAGCCATGGCTGCTGTCTGGTGGGTGAATCTGAAGATGCTCAGAATTGGGTGAAGCCGCTATAGCTCTACTGCTGTTCATGCAGTTAGCAGGCCTGGGGGCCACTTGCTTCTGGCTGCTAAAAGCACAGAGCTGCAGGTACCTGTGGGACAGTGAGGGGCTGGGGCTGGCTGACTGCAGCACGGCCAGCAGAGCTGCAGGCTGGGCTCAGTGCTGGGGTCAGTCTGCAGCTCTGCTCACCCACCTCAGCCCCAGCCCCAGCCCCAGCCCCAGCAAAAAGGAAAGGACAACTGTTAGCTCTGAATTAGCAAGAGGAGCATAGTATGAGAAGCAGGAAGGAAAACAGAATGAGAAATGCAGTAGCAGACAATCAAGTATTACCCTCAAATGAAGAACAGAAGACACTTTGAACAGTTTTCCTAACAATGCATGAAAGTTCACTTGCTTGGAGATACTTGAAATACAACTTTATTACCTAAACAAAAGAATGGGAATGACAGAAACAAGATTTTCCACTTAACACTCTGATGTGACTGCAGCAGTCTTACATTTGAAACTCAAAAGGGGAAGTAATTGCAGTCCAAAAAACAGCTAAATATGCAGGTCCAAAATATGAAGGTTTTTTTGTTTTGGTTTTTTTTTTCATTTTGTTTTGTTTTTTTTTTTTTAAACTGCCACATTCACTCCGAAGCCCATTCATCTCTTTCAGCATCCCAAAGATTAAGCACATGTTCTGCTCAGCTAGATAATAAAGTGGCAAACACGCTGCACCACTGACATCACAGGACAGTTGCCTATAAAACTAGACTTCTGACGCTGGGCTCCAGCTTCATCCCTCACAGGTCATCATCTTCATCTGGCAGTGCAGTGGTCTGAGCAATCTGCAACAAAGGAAGCCACACTTCAGAAGTGTTCTGCAGCTCTCTGTGCCCTGACTGTGACACCAGTCACCAGGCCACTGCTCCCCCCTGTGCCCTCTGCCACCGACCTGTAAGTCCTGCTCATACTGTGCTGCCAGTGCTGGGTCCATAACAACTTCAGGAGGTGCAAGGGCAGGCATGGCAACAAACTCCAGGTTGGGATCTCCAATTAGCTTCCTAGCAAGCCACAGGAAAGGCTTCTCAAAGTTGTAGTTACTCTTAGCTGAAATGTCATAATACTGAAAAAAGTACATATTAGACATTATTATAAAAACCCTCTAATATTTAGGACATACCAAGATTAACATAGAAGCAACTCGTTAACATTCCTTTTTTTGACTGCATGGCTTCTGTTTGCATATTCATAAGCAGTTATGATTTAAGTGTCTAGAAACAGTTTAAGGCAGAAACTATCAACTGAAAGGTTCTCAAATCTCATCAAGGATAAAGCTCTCAGGAGACAATAGTGCATGGATCTTTCTCCTGTGATGTGATTTACTGCAGTCCCACTCCTGCCATGGGATGAGATTCTGAACATTTAAAGCCAAATGTTCTTTAAGAACTTAGCACAGCTTCTGCTCCAGGCCAGTGATGACCATCCTTGCCATCATCACTTCTGAATTCCCCTGAATTTTGGTCTGAAGAGCCAACAGATGTGAGGCTGCCTATAATAGAGGCAGAGCACTCAATTCTCATCCAAAACCCAGCTGCACTCAGCAGAATCCATCCAGATTCCTCCTGACTCACCTGGAGATTCTTCTTCCTATGGAACACAATGGATTTTGCCTTGACTTTTCTGTCCTTAATATCCACTTTGTTGCCACACAACACTATGGGGATATTTTCACATACTCGTACCAGGTCTCTATGCCAATTAGGTACATTCTTGTAAGTAACTCTTGATGTTACATCAAACATGATGATGGCACACTGAGCTGCAAGAGAAGGAGAGCCAAGTCACACCAGGAGTAACATCATCTGCTTACACCAGGGATGGAGAGGAGGAGCCCAGAGGTATCCCACACTAGGGTTAAGCACCTGCAGTACCTTTTCCCTCCTAGCATCACAGTTCTGACAGCTCCTGTTCTGTTAGCAGGGTCAGGGCATGAGTGCACAGACCCTGGCCCATGGCTGTGTCACCCCACATCTCTGCTGCCCCACAGCACACCAGCTTTCACTAATCCAGCTCTAGCACTGAGGAACATGGTGTTGCATGGCATGAGAATATACAAGACTACAGAAGCCAATTTGGATTTGCCCAAATATTTGACAGAATCAGTTAATATCTATTCAACCCATCTCACTCTAATGAGGCTTCCAGGTAGGCTGAGAGCCTATGGTCCACACCTCAGGATGCCCTTGTCCAGAGCAGTTTCTCAAGAATACTTTACAAAAATAAAATAGAATAAAGGTATGCAGGTGAGTGAAGTAGCACAGGACAGATCTTTGCCAAGCAGAAGGAAGGAACACTTGTGCACTTTTTCAGAAAGACACATGGAGGTGTCCAACTTCCTCACAGTACTGAAAATCTTGAGAGTTTGTGTGTTGCAAGCGCTTGCCTGAGCACAGCAATACAGATAAAAACCTGCATTTACTGAAGCATGTTCTCCCCCTTAAACCCCAAATGCCACCAGCAGTACCTGGTCACTGAGGGTGCACCACTTCCATTAATATCAAAGGCCACACTGACAGCTCAAACACAAGCTTACATGTTCCCACAGAAGCACACACTGTCTGACAAAGGACACTGTCCTCTCTACATGAAGAGTCTGAAGCCTTTCATGCCAGCTCATCACTGCAGCTACACTGCCAGCTTCCAGTGTGGCTCACAGGAGCAGAATGAAGGACTGAGCTCTAAGAGGTCCAGAACTGTCCCCCCCAGCCCTTACCTTGGATGTAGTAGCCATCACGCAGGCCACCAAACTTCTCCTGGCCAGCTGTGTCCCACACATTGAATTTAATAGGGCCTCTGTTAGTATGGAACACCAGGGGATGAACTTCAACACCCAGCGTTGCTAGGGAAATAACAAAGAGTGCATTTAGCAAGTCATGGATTGTACTTCCATGTGTAAGATACTACTGTCAAATGTTCCTTCAGACATACCTACATACTTCTTTTCAAATTCACCAGTCAAGTGACGCTTCACAAATGTTGTTTTACCAGTGCCACCATCACCAACCAGAACAAGCTGCAGACAGATAAAGGAAAAGAGTCAGAGCAATGCATTTTGAGACATTCATCAGTGATCCTAGCACGGATACTATTCATTACTACCAAGAGCTTGGTTCCTGCAAGGTGCTGCAAACAAAAGACAGAACTCTCCATAAGCAGCTCCTGTGCTGGGAACCAATCTGCTAAACCCATCCATCGTGCTGTAACTGTGCTCAGTCTTATCCAGTCCTTGTAGGTAAAAACTGCACTGCACTGTGAACATGGTTCCACTGAACTACTGTAAGAGACTGAATGGAGGATGTCTAGGGCTTTCAACCTGAAAGTAACCAGATGTGGAGAGGAAATTACCAGAACACCCACTGGAGAAACCCATCGTTATCTCACAATTAAAAAACCCACCAAAACCCCACCAACATTTGCTCCACGAACTGGAATATGCTAGCCAAGTATTGCACAAACACAAGCAACAACCTTCAAGAAGGAGTCTTCAGGACTTCTGGCTGTTAAAATAACAAAAAACACTACCAACCCACCAGCCACACAAAACACCAGAAAATTCTCTCCTGAAACATTTGAACAGTTAGCACAGCAGAGAAATCAGGCTGTTCTAATTACAGTTAGCACAGAACAGAATCAGGCTATTCTAATTCATTCCGAGCACCTTCTACAGTGCACTTCAGTTCTTAAATTTAAAAATCATTCTGTAAGCAAAGACTCATTTAAATTGATTGTACTAAACGGCAAATAGAACAGATTAACACAGTTTAACAGATTCTTCTTGTGTAAGCTGTATTCAACACTACAATAAATGACCCCATTTAGCAAAGACCAGCACTTCGAAACCAAACCCACCATCCACGTCGGCACTCCAGAGTCGCTCGTGCTACTTTCCTAGGGAAAGGGAAAAAAACCCCGCAAACGCGACCCGCGCAGCAGCGCCTTACCTTAAACTGCACTTGGGGCTCTCCTTGGGCGGCCATGCTGGCTCTGCGGGGAAATGGCAGCAGCGTGAGCGGAGCGGGGCGCGGGGAGCGCCGGAAGGGGCCGTTCGC
>JAOTQZ010000759.1:419790-442799 GCA_026546895.1 Pogonocichla stellata
CGTGATTTGGATGGCATTGAATTCCGTTCGGTACCCCGGTAATTCCGTGATTTGGATGGCATTGAATTCCGTTCGGTACCCCGGTAATTCCGTGATTTGGATGGCATTGAATTCCGTTCGGTACCCCGGTAATTCCGTGATTTGGATGGCATTGAATTCCGTTCGGTTCCCCGGTAATTCCTCCCATGGGTGGCAGCGAATTGCCTTCAGTTCCCCGGTAGTTCTGTGATTTGTACGGTATTGAATTCCGTTCAGTTCCCGGTAACTCTGTGATTTTTGGGGCTCTGAATTCCGTCCAGTTCCCCGGTAATTCCGTGGTTTGAGGGGCTCTGAATTCCATTCAGTTCCCGGTAACTCTGTGATTTTTGGGGCTCTGAATTCCGTTCAGTTCCCGGTGATCCGGGCCGGGTTTGTCCCCCGGAGCGCTCGGCCCCGCTGCGGCAGGAAAGCGCTCTGCTCGGTTCTCCGCGTGTTTACAAAATGGTAGCTGCCTCTGTTTATCCGCTCTTTTCCTTTCCCTGACTTGTGCTTTGGAAACTGTATCCTAAAAAAGAAGGGCGAGTTTGGGGAGAGGCACCATCAGTCTGTCTGCAACAGGATATGGCTTGGGTAAAATAAAAGGATATTTGAGCGTTTTTTGTTTTGGGTTTGTTTTGGGTTTTTTTCCTGAAAAGAAATGGAAGTGGAGGGCACACAGGAGTTCCTGTGATAGTTCCAGTGCTCCGCGGATGTGTAGCAGTTGGGCTGTGTTGAACTGTGTTCAGGTCTGGGGCTCTTTCATTTTCTGGATCATAAAATCCGTTTTGGAAGCTCCATCTGTAGTGATGGAATTACCAGTCTCTTTGTGTTTCTCTCTGAAAGGATGAATTGCCATCGGGAAGGTTTTAGGATTGTTAAATTACAGTTTCTCTACCAGGAGTGATGTTTTGGAGTCATGCCAAAAAAGCAGTGTCATTTCTTTCAGGTGTACTTACTCCCTTTCCCTGCTTCTAAGCATGTCCAGGCTGTGGGAACACGTGCCAAATTTCAGTGCTGGTGCACGCGTCCCAGATAGAGGAAGCAACCAACAGTGATCCAAATTTGCTTTGTATTTGTAATTCTGTACCTGTAGAATCCCGTTCTATGTTTCTGTAAATGGAAGGAGCCAATTCCACACCCTGACACACCCCCCATTGACAGGGTTAAAAGTGTTTCATGCAGCTGTACAGAGGAATTTTTAAGCCAGCTTTAGTGTTTGACATCCGAAAACATTACTGCACTGGGCTGGGCTGCTTTTTAAATATGTGTCTGCCTGTATTGCTGAAGTGCTTCATATGTTCATCAGTGTCATTTTCACTGCCTGTGGAATTAATAAATTGCATAGAGACTTAAAAAAATTCTTCTAATGAAAATATTTAAACATGACATGAAGGTAAAAGCTGCTGAAGTGCTGGTCTGTGTTTCATCACAATTATAAGTGTGTAGTTGACCTGAAGTTTTGTGAAGTTGCATATCCAAGGGAAATGAATATTCCCGTTTCCACAGGAAACTCATTGAAGTAGCAGCTTCCATCTTACATCTTTATGTGAAATATCAAAAATATAATGATTTTATGAGGTGCTTTTCCTTTCACAGAACAAATGCTTTGAGCAGAGGTGCCTGACACATGGATAAGATGCTCTGGAAAGGAGAGAAAACATGAAGAAATAATGTGTTAACATTTGTTTGCCTATTTTCCAAAGTGTTGAGGTTTATTAATGTCATTTCATTGTATTTCGTTTGGCTCAATCATTAAGAGTAGAACACAGACACTGTGGTTTCAATCAGGCCCAGGCCTGCAGAGTTCAGAAATAACTGAACCTTGTCTGTTTGCCTTAGCATGAGGGTTTAATTGTGTTCCTGTGCTCATACCTCACCTGGCAGCTCCCTCCAGCCCATCTCCCCCCAGAACTGCAGTGCTGCACAAGGACTTTGAAAGATCCCAGCCTGCACTGAGCTGTTTTAACTGAGCTCACCACTGCCTTCAGCAGAAATGCTAATTTCCTGTGCCCCCATTTGTGTGTTCCTGGATTTTACCGGACAGCAAGCAAAATATTGTGTCATTAGTTTTTCCCAGATGATTATAAAGAAGAGAGATGCTGCCTATCAATGTTTGTGGTTCATTCACACAACATCACCATAACTGTCAGATATTTTTGTTAATACACTATGTTTAGGCTGTTAAACAGTTGTTGGAGAAAGAAGTGGTTGATGACATGCAGATTATGTAGCCTTCAGATAGTGCTGCTTCCTCTTGTTTTCTTAGCTCAAAGAACTTTGTGAAGTATGTGCTTTATCAAAAGACAGCAGCCATAATTGCATTTGTTCAACTTTAGGGGGTTATTTTAATGTCATTTCTAAGTTATTCTTAAGCAGGCCCAAATGAACTTCTTCAAGGTATTTGAATTGTCCTTTAATACAATGAATGGGACAATTGAGCAAATCCCAGACTGGTTTTAGTTATTTTGAGCACAAATAAGTGTAAGATTAAAAGGTTCTCTGATCCAAGACACTGTTTTCAGCAGTGGTTTATAGTAGGTGTTTAGGGAAGAAGAGAATGAGTAGTACATAGCTATGATTGCAAAATGTGCTGCCAGCCTTCAGTGGTTTGCTGTTCACAGACACAGGTCCATGTGAAGCACTCTAAATGATCTGTACCATCCATGTTCTGACATTTAACTAACCTCAGGTCTTACAAACATGTCCTTTTAAAGGTCTGGTAATAAAACTTATTCATACTTTCTTTTTGTTGTTCAGGCATTTCAGAACAAGGTTAGATGTAACCCTCTGCCCCAGCAGAGTGCTGGTTTACATCTCAGGTTTGGGGTGCACTGTGGCTCCCAAATTTCCCCCTTGTGACGTGCTGAAGTGGATGCAGACCTGTCTGCTGGAATCCGTTTTTCCTGCTTGATTGGTGAATCATTTAAAATACTTGGGTTTTGTATTTCTTTACTTGTGAGTGTTGATGAAGATCTGTTACAGATAATCTTTGAAAAATGAGTAGAACATAGCAATCTATAAGTTCGTATTTTTAAGCAAGGACCTGTAACTTGAACAAAACTGCATTGATTTTTTTTCTAAACACTTTCTTGGACTCAGTCTCTCTTTCTTGGACTTCCTGAGTCTCTCAGTGCCCCCAGAGCTGTTTAGGAGCAGGTGAAAAACCAGAGTCACAGAGGTGAGAGCTGTTGGGGTTGGGTGGCACGGAAACAAGCCCAGAAGGAGGCTCTGCAGCAGCAGGAAAACACGGCTCTTGTTTTTCCCTGAGTCAGGCTGTGACGTGGGGCTGGGCTCAGACACGGGATTGCTGAGGATGAGGATGAGGATGAGCTGTGCCTTCGTGCTGAGCCACTGTGAGGTCATTTATGGCAGTGGGCTCCCAGTGATGTGGCTGTGGTTAAATCCTGTTCATGATTGACCTGCCCCAGCTCTCCTGGCCCTCTGCAAAGCCTCTGCTGCCATGCGGTGGGTTCCTGGGCAGGGATGCTGTGAGGAGGAGCTGTCAGGCTCTGTGATGTCCTGCTCAGGCTGATTCCCTGGGAGGATGGTCAGTCACGGTCCCTGCAGCTGCCAGAGGAACACATGTGATCTGCGCTGAGGAACTGCTAACCTTGAGTGCAATGCCAAGGGCAAGTAATAGTCACGTTTTTCAGCTAAAAGCTGTTTCCAGTTTCAAAGGTCAGTAATTACTAAGATATCTCCAGCCTGACTTATTTCTGCAGTTCTGTTAGGTAGTGGAAGTGACAGAAGTTTCGTAATCCCTCAGGATAGCTTCTGCCTGGAGCTGAGAAATGACACTGTGAGAATCTCTGCTGTTTAGGAGATTAAACCTGTTTAACCCTGCTGGCAGCAAGAGCAGCACATGGCTGCTCCCTCACTCACCCTGCTGGGATGGGGCAGAATTCCCAGAGAAGAAATCCTGGATTGATAATAAAGGCAGTTCAATTGGTAAAGCAAGAGCTGCACTCAAGCAAAGCAAAAAAAAGGGAATTCCTTCCTACTGCCAGTGGTCAGGCAGGGGTCAATGCATGGCCAGGAAAGCTCTGTCACAGTAACAGTCAGTTGGGGAGACAAAGTGCCCAGAAGGTGCCCCCCTTCCTCCACAGTGAGCAGAGTGCCATGTGCTCTGCAGTGTCCCTGGGTCACCTGGGACAGCTGTTCCCTGTGTGCCCCCAGCCCCCCTGAGGGGAGCAGGGGAGGCCCTGCCCCTGTAGGTGCTGTAACCAGAACATCCCAGTGTCTTCAGCACAAATCCCAGCCACAGCCCGTGCCAGCTGCTGGCACAGTTAACTCTGTCCCAGCCAAAGCAGCTCTAGCTCCTGGCCTGGGGGGGCTGGATGGGTTTTATAGGTCTGTGAATGTTTATGGAGCTCTGTGTCCCAGGCTTCCAGTCCCAAGGTCAAGGTATGAGCTGCAAACAGACTTTATTAGATTGCTCTTGGCATTGACGTGAAACCTTTTATCAGCTTCTTGTGATACTGCTCATACTGGGGAGCTGAAGTCCAGGAGAGCTGTATGTTTCTGCTAAACTCTGATAAAAGGGAGTTCTTGGTCACTTGTGTGCTTGTCTAGAGGGGCACAAAAGCACATCAGTTGAAGAGTCAGGAAATGAGCTGTATTTTAGGTAAGAGATGATTTAAGAATATAGAGAACAGAGGTTGACAGACTTCCCAGATGTCTCAAGTGCTGGTGGCTGAGGTAGGCTGTCCATAAATCCTTCAGCTAATTGTAGAGAGCAAACTGGTCTGTCAGTGTATCACTGCAGCCAAGCAGGAAAGTGAAATACTCATGGCACAGGCTGTGTGTGGCTGGGGAGTCATGGTCAGCTGCTGAGCAGCTGAGCAGCTCCAGCCATTTCTGAGTCACAGTTCTGCTTTCATTCATTCAGGATTCACCCAGGTGTTACATGTCTTACTAGGATCTGATCAAACTAAAAGCTGACATTCTGAATGAATACCATCTCTTAGTAGATGGTATTTTCATTATTTTTGGTTCAAATAACTAAATATAGGATGCAGTTATGAACAAGCAGAAAATTATTCTTTATTCAGTAAATATAAACAGAAAGTGTTCTTTTGCATAGATAATGAAATTAAATGTCTTTAAAATGTAGCTCCTTCTCAAATAATAACTTAGAGCTTGTGGTGTGGTGGCAGTGCAGTCTTGGGAATGGTGGAGTTTTGGGTGACTCCCTTGGGGCACAGACTTCCTCCCTTACTTGTGTTAAGCAAGACTGTTAATTGATGGCAATCTGTGAGGACAGATAATTTGTGTTCTGGCCTTATCTCCCCAAAATGAGTGCTTTATCGAGTCCTCGGTGCCACCCAGGCTGAGAGGTTGTTCCAGAGGGCGGTGACATCTCATCTGCTGTGTTTCTGCTGGGGCATCCTTTCCCCTGAGCACAAGCCCAGCTGGTTCCTGGCCGGGGTGCTGCCCCAGGGCTTTGTGCATTCATCCCCTGAGTCTGCAGGAGAGGAGCTGCCACCAGCTCTGGCTCTTCTCCCTCAGGGTGGGGGCACTCATAGGATTTGAAGCACAGATCTCAATTGGAGTAACTTCTTTGTAAGATGATGGCGGTGTTCGACACAAATTGCGGAATTGTCATGCAAACAATGCATATCTCAAGTAATTCATAAGACCAGAAGTAGACTTCTTGGGTAATAGAGTCAGAGGTCAGGAGCAGAAAGTGGATGTTACAAGATCAGATTGCCATGTGAGAAAAAAAAGTGCCTTAAAATCCCTTCATAACAATTATCTTGTAGTTACTTTTTTTTTCTAACAGATAACATGTTGGCTGCATGTTAAGGGTGATATTTTGTTCCAGTTTTGATTCAATGCACTTCAAACAGCCTGTGCTCCACAGAGGAAATTACAGAAAACAACCTGAGCTCTTTGCCTTCATATGCTGCATGTTAATTGTGTCATTTCCCATAAAAACTGAGCATCCATGGATTGCCCTGGCTGGGAGGTGTGGCTGGGGAGGTGCTGGGCATGTGGCAGAGGCTCTGGGGGTTTGGCAGGGCTGCAGTGATGGATTTCAGTTCAGCAGGGCTGCTGAGGGCTGGCCTGGTGTGGATGGTTTTGCTGTGGATGGTTTGCTGTGGGTGGGTTTGCTGTGGGTGGGTTTGCTGTGGATGGTTTTGCTGTGGATGGTTTGCTGTGGATGGTTTTGCTGTGGATGGTTTGCTATGGATGGATGTTTTTTGCTGTGGATGGTTTGCTGTGGGTGGGTTTGCTGTGGATGGTTTTGCTGTGGATGGGTTTGCTGTGGATGGGTTTGCTGTGGATGGTTTGCTGTGGATGGTTTGCTGTGGATGGTTTTGCTGTGGATGGATGTGTTTCGCTGTGGATGGTTTGCTGTGGATGGATGTGTTTTGCTGTGGATGGTTTGCTATGGATGGATGTTTTTTGCTGTGGATGGTTTTGCTGTGGATGGTTTTGCTGTGGATGGTTTGCTGTGGATGGTTTTGCTGTGGATGGTTTTGCTGTGGATGGTTTGCTGTGGATGGGTTTGCTGTGGATGGTTTGCTGTGGATGGTTTGCTGTGGATGGTTTGCTGTGGATGTTTTTTGCTGTGGATGGTTTTGCTGTGGATGGATGTTTTTTGCTGTGGATGGTTTGCTGTGGATGTTTTTGCTGTGGATGGTTTGCTGTGGATGGATGTGTTTTGCTGTGGATGGTTTTCTGTGGATGGATGTTTTTTGCTGTGGATGGTTTGCTGTGGTCACTCAGGGTCACACACCAGCTCCCAGCCCCTCTGCAGTGCTGGCTCTGCTCTGCAGGACTCGCTGCCCTGGGGCCTCCCTGCTTGTTTGCTTTTACACTGCAGTGCTCAGGAAGGGAAAATCCTTTGGCTCTGCAGACCATAGATGAAACTGTGTGTGCTGCAGTTGGGTTCCTTCAGAGCAGTGGCCTGGGTGGATTTCACAGATCTGTGTTTGTTGTGTTTACAGTATAAAGGAAATGAAGATGGTGAGACAGTTATCATCGAAAAAGACCATTTCATGGATGACTTCTTCCAGCAGGTAAAGTTACACTTTTCACCAGGGATCAAAGACTGACTTTTCTCTCTGTGCCTTTTAATCTCAGTAATGAGGTTTAACAGTTCATCTTCCCTGGTATGGTTTGTAATTGTATGTAATTGTACCAAAACAAATGTTGGTAATGCTTTATTAGTTTATTTCAGGGTATTTTCTGTATTTATTGCAGAGAAGTGTTTTTAATTCCCTGTCAACAAGAAATTTGATAATAAAATTTTAAAATAGTAGTTTATTAGGAATATTAGAACTTAATTTTTTGGCCATTCAGAGTATATTTTCTATTAACAATACCAGGTTTTAATTTTAAAAAGTAATTACAGACTGTTTAAATGTTGACATTTCTGCTGGGATTTCTTTCTCTGCTACTTACAGATGAAATAGTTTGGGTTTTATTAGCAGGGGTTTTTTTGTTTTTAAGAAATATTACCTCTAAATTATTCTGTTGTCTTCTTTGCCATATTTCTCTTTTTCTAGGTTGAAGAAATTAGAAATAATATAGCAAAAATAGCACAAAATGTGGAAGAAGTGAAGAAGCAACACAGCATTATCCTGTCAGCACCAAATCCTGAAGGAAGTGAGTAATAATTTTTCAGATGTCACATAACTGTGGCTGGATATTCTGAAATTGTTTTAGGAGTAGAACTAAAGGTGTTCAGGATGCAAAATGTAACACTAAGTAAATATTTTCATTTTTAGTATTGAATTAATACTTTCATTAATTTATTTTGACCTTTTTAAAGTCTCATTTGAAAAAATGTGTGTTCAGAATATTTCTTCCATCAACCAAACCTTTCCTAGACCAAAAGTCAGTTTGATATGGGTTTTTCCTTCAGAAACAGAGTGGTTACTTACATTTCTTCTAATTTGTGAGAATGTTGAAGTTGTCAGCTGAAGCTTGTGCTGTCAGTTCTCTTTATTCCTCAGCAGGGCAGCTGCTGCTGCAGTGCTCCAGTCCATGTGGAGCCCTGTTTTTAGAGCTTTAACCCCAAAGCTGGGATGCAGTTGTGCTGGCCAGCAGAGAGCTCAGAGTTCAGGGAACTTGCCCAGGGCCATGGACCCTTCCCTGTCCTGAGCCCCTGCCTGGCTGTGCTGTGGGCAGGGCTCAGAGAAAAGGGAACAAAAGATGCTGAGATGTTTCTTGTTTGAATGTTGCAATGCTGCCTTAACATTTATCTTGTTATTTCATCTTCTTGCTGGAAACTGAACTTGGGGTGTTATTTTATCCTGTTCCCTGTTCTTGGTGTGTGTTTGTATTCCTGCAGCTGCTTCTGCAGTGGCTCTCAGGTTTAGTCAGGGTTCAGCTGGGTGTTGGGGTGACAGCTCCTGTGAGCAGGGGGTGTGTTCCTGTGGATGTGGCTCTCAGGTTTAATCAGGGCTCCCTGGATGTTGGGGTGACATCTCCTGTGACCTGGGGGTGTTCCTGTGAGCAGAGGGTGTTTCTGTGAGCAGGGTGTGTGTTCTGTGGATGTGGCTCTCAGGTTTACTCAGGGCTCCCCTGGATGTTGGGGTGACATCTCCTGTGAGCAGAGGGTGTTTCTGTGAGCAGGGGCTGTTCTGTGGATGTGGTGCCCTGGTGTGACAGGGATGTAGCAAAGCTCTCCCCAGTGCTGGGGCTGGAATCCCCCAGAATGTCACAGCTGTGTGTCACAGATGTGTCAGGGGGTGTTAAAAGAAGTGCACACTGAAAAAAAGGGGACAGAAATTTGTGTTCTCACCTGTACTTACAACTCAGTAGCATTTAACATTACCCTGAAAGTCTTAAAAAAACTGGTTATCACCTGGTTTAGTTGCAGATTTGGTAATAATAACATTTCCCAGGTGTAAGCCTGTCATAAGGAACAAGAACCTGATGGTTGCTGTTATAAAAACAGTATTTAAGGTACTTAGGAGGATAATAAACTTCAACTCCGCATAGTTATACTGAATAAAATTCTGAGATTGCAAGGTAGGTTTGTAGACTCTTGCTGACTCACTATTAGCAATAATTAACAGTTCACAATATATTTTTTAAAGGAACAAAGGAAGAACTTGAAGAACTAAATGAGGAAATAAAGAAGATTGCTAATAAAATCCGGGCCAGGCTAAAGGGTAGGTGGTGAGGACAAATAAAACTCCTTGCTTTCAGAAATAACCTAGAAAATGACAGTGCAAAGTAATTCCTGCATATAGAAATGTCTTCTGCAGCTGAGGTGCTTTTTGGGGCCATGATATTTTGGAAGAAGATTAACTTTAACTGCAAAATGACACCTTTTAAAATTTTCCAATGTAATAGACATTAGTGTGACTCTGTTAAGAGTATGATTGAAGCAGTTACTGTGTTTAAAGATCCCTACCAATGATCAAAATTATTTAAAAATTTTACTTATGTATCACTGCCATCCTTTTCCCCTGAAATGTTACACATGTCTCTGGGAAACTTGTACCTTTGAAAAGTAATAATAATATTTACAAAGTGATTGAGCTGTTGATTAACTGCCATTGACTCAGTACTCCTGTCTTGCTCTCAGCTATTGAGCAGAGTTTTGATCAGGGTGACAATGCCAATCGTACATCAGTGGACCTCAGGATCAGGAAAACACAGGTAGGGTCCCTTCAGCTGGCAGAAAATCCCTGGCTTCTGGGAAAGTGGAGAACGAGTTGGAATGTTCTGAGCTCAGTTCAGAACTCGTGGGGTGCTTTGTTGGGCTGGAAGTGCCACTGGGATTTCTAGTGCAGAGCTGTTGCTGTGTGACAGAAATGGCCCTGTCTGATGTCCCTTTCTGTCCCTGTGTCTGTCCCTCTCTGATTCTCCTGTCCCTGATTTCCCTCTCTGTCCCCTGTCTGTCCCTGTGTCTGTCCCTCTCTGATTCTCCTGTCCCCATGTCTGTCCCTGATTTCCCTCTCTGTCCCCATGTCTGTCCCTCTCTGCTGCCCCTGTCCCTGTATCTGTCCCTCTCTGATTCTCCTGTCCCCATGTCTGTCCCTTTCTGATTTCCCTCTCTGTCCCTGTGTCTGTCCCTGTGTCTGTCCCTGTGTCTGTCCCCTGCCTATCCCTGTCCCCTGCCTGTCCCTGTGTCTGTCCCTGTCCCCTGCCTGTCCGTGTCCCCTCGCTGTCCCTGCCTGTCCCTGTCCCCTCCCTGTCCCTGCCTGTCCCCTGCCTTTCCCTGTCCCTGTGTCTGTCCCTGTCCCCTGCCTGTCCCTATGCCTGTCCCTGTCCCCTCCCTGTCCCTGTCCCCTGCCTGTCCCTGTCCCTGTCCCTGTCCCTGCCTGTCCCTGCCTGTCCCTGTCTCTGTCCCTGTCCCTGTTCCTGTCCCCTGCCTGTCCCTGTCTCTGTCTCTGTCCCTGTCCCTGCCTGTCCCTGCCTGTCCCTGTCCTGCCCAGCACTCAGTGCTGGCACACAAGTTTGTGGAGGTGATGACCGAGTACAACGAGACGCAGACGCTGTTCCGGGAGCGCAGCAAGGGCCGGATCCAGAGGCAGCTGGAGATCAGTGAGTGACCCAACATCCTGCTAAACCCAAATCAGTTAGCTGTTCTTAGTGCCTCCCTTGTTTCTTACTCACTAAATATGGTACAAAGCCTCAGAGATCTTGGACAGCATCTCAGAGGGTGGGGGAGAAAAGAAACACTTTTACTGCGTGGTACAAGCTCCTTGATATGACTCTTCTTAGAACAGCTGTAAAGAAAAGAGAAAAACTTAATAATTTCCTTTAGATTGAAAATTATTAAAGAAATTATCTTTTTCCTTTGCTTCATTTACTTCCAATGTTGCAACTTTAAATGAAGCATCAAGAAAAGCTGCATTCTGAAACAGCAAGTGTTATTAAAAGCCATTCCAAAATTAACATGCCTAACAGGATAGCAGCTCTTTTTCTGTGGTCCCATTTTTGTCTACAAGGACACTTAGTAAATCCATCTGGCATAAAATCAGTGCTGCTGTTATATGGGCTTTAATCATCTGTTGACTGACTCACATATGACTTCCAATTCATTATTAGGAGTATTTAGAAAAGTTCCTGACTTCACTTTGAAGTACAGTATCTACCTTGGAAGGTGTCTGAAAAGTGACTGAAATTAGTCTGGTGGCTGAACTCTACAGGGTTTTATCCTGCAAAATCTCAGTGCAAGAATTGTCTCTGAATTGTTGTCCTGCATGGTGGAATGTTCTGTTCAGTACTGAGTGATGTTATGTGGAGTCCTGTTGTTTGTGTTCCAGCTGGAAAGACCACCACAGATGAGGAGCTGGAGGAGATGTTGGAGAGTGGCAATCCTTCCATTTTCACCTCTGATGTAGGTATTGCTGGGCCAGCTGTGTGTCTGTGTGCTGCTGCCCAGCAGTGCTGGCCCTGAGCTGTGTGTGTGTCTGTCAGATCATCTCAGACTCCCAGATCACCAGGCAGGCCCTGAACGAGATCGAGTCCCGCCACAAGGACATCATGAAGCTGGAGTCCAGCATCCGGGAGCTGCACGAGATGTTCATGGACATGGCCATGTTTGTGGAGACCCAGGTGAGTCCCCCTGCAGCACTCCTGGGCTGGGCTCTCCTCACTCTTCTCTCTGCAATGGGCACTTGCTTATGTCCAGCAGTGCAGATTTGGAGTGACTCTGGGCTGTGGTTAGAATATGTGGAAGTTAATCATGGAGGTTTTTTGTTCTGTTGTGGACAGATTGACCATCTCACTGTCCTGATGCTTTCAGCAACTGACCACAGACCTGCCTTCCAGCCAGTGCATTTAATATTTTATTCAGTATGATTAATTGCAGTATGCTGGAACATCTTTGTGCATGTTTTAGTAAGGAAAGCTATCTTGTGGAACCCTGTTAATACCTGGGGATTTTGGATTCTCAGCCACAGGTGTGTCAGCAAGGCTGTGAGCATTTTGCACTTCCTGCAGAAGTTCTGTGTTCACCAAAGTGAATGTGAAGGGCTTGACAAGGCCCTCAAGTCATCTCTTGTATTCATAAGCTTTGTCTTGACATGTACATAAATCTGTTCTAGTTTTAGTCTTTAAATACCAATTATCCAGCAAAAGTATTTTTAACTTTGGTCTTAAAATGGTTTGACTTCTGTAGGAAAGTGAAAAGAATAGTGTTAGAAGAGAAACTTGCCCGAAAAGCAGGTTAGAGGAACTTGCCTGGTTTTTGGTAATGGGTAATTGGTAATTTGGTAATTGGGTTTTGTTCTAGAAGGCCTTTGTTACTTTGAAATTAAATAGACAGCCAACAGAAATTGGTAGCAGGTTTCTTTTGAATTACACACGAACAGAAGTTACTTGTGCATCATTCTGTAATGCTTTGCTGTTTACTGCTGCTGATTATTTCTTCTGATGGACAGAGACACAGGTAACTGCCTTACTGTCATTTTTCACCAGCCCTCCATTCCATGCCAAATGTCATTCCTCATCATTAATTTGGATTTGTGGTGCATTGACATCCCTGAGCTCTGAGGAACTCCATGTGTGTGTTTGTTCCCTAGAGAGCTGTTGAACCTTGTGTGGAAATAGTCAAGATCCTTTCCCCCTTCAGACACACCAGGGGTTTCTGATCTGAGTGTGTCACTCAGCTTTGGCTGCTCAGACATCCCTCCCACCCCAGGGCTGTTTGCAGCTGGGCAGTTCTTGTGGCTGCACAAGGGGGAAATTCTCCTGCCCTGCTGCTGAGCATTCCTTGGTGGGTGGGACCTGGGAGCCCTTGCTTCTCATTCCATTTTCCTTCACCTGCCAGAGCAGAGCAGATGGCATCCCCAGTGTGTGCATCATTGATCTGTGAAAGTAACTCCTGATGCTCTAGAGCCTTTCTTTAATTCATTAAACAAAGATCCCCGATTGCAATGATGTGGTTTTTCTTCACACTTTGGTCCTAAGGGTGAAATGATCAATAACATTGAGAAGAACGTGATGAATGCCACAGATTACGTGGAGCATGCAAAGGAGGAGACGAAGAAGGCAGTGAAGTACCAGAGCAAGGCACGCAGGGTAGGTGGGCTGCTCTGGCTGGGCCAGGCAGTGTTTTCATTTAGCACCATTTCCAGTGGGAATTAACTGCAGTTAGCATTGAAAATCTGTAATACCAATAGAGGACAGGCACTTCTTGGACTGTGAGAACAGATCAGCAGTTCCTGTGTTCACAATTTCCCCTCAGAGCTGCCGTGTAAAAACCCCAAAAGAAGAATTAATGTATTATTCCAGTGGATAAATTCACGTGTTTTTCTTACCAGCTTTCACAATACCTAAATTATTCATATTCTAAATAACCTTGAAAGTTTTTGGCTGTTTATTACAAGTAGACTTACCTGGATTTAAAGCTATAAAATCTGTTCGGAAGCAGAAAAAATAGAAGTGCTTTTGCTGAAATAGGCTTTTTTTTTTTTAAATTCTGCTTGTAATTTTTAGTTTCACAGATAAGTTAGGGGGATATTCCCTCTGGAAGGGTGAGGCATTGGGCCATGGCACTGAATTTGTGGAGGACTTGAGTTCAAAGGAGTGTTCCAGCACTTGCCATGCCACTTGCTTTGTTTGGGTATCTTTTTTCCCATCAGGCACAAAATAATATATTCTGATATCAGACTAGCAAGTAGTTTATTTTTACATTCCAGTTTTCCCTTTTGATGTGCTGTGCAGTTCAGTGAGGCTCGTTCTGGTGAGCTGGATTTGAGGGAATAATTCATTTTCTATAGATAGAGATCTACATAGAGATAACAGGCCTGATCCTTTACAAAAGATCTTTTCAGGGGTGTTCAAAGAGCCCACTCAATATGGGTGTAAATGGTGCTTGTATCATCTCTGATAACTGTATAGGCATTAATCATCTCAGTTTACAGTTTAAAAATGTTCATTCTGGCACTTGCAAGATCATACAGGTACATTCATCTCAATTTAAGAGTACAGGGGGCTTTAATAAAAGTGCTTGTGGTTCTAAAAACTATTTGAAAAATTGAAAATAAATGCAAATGTTAATGTGCTTAATATTAACCATACCTTGTTTTTTGACAGAAAATGTGGATAATTATCATTGTGTCAGTGGTGTTGATTGCCATAGTAGCTCTAATTATTGGTTTGTCTGTGGGTATTCGGTGATGCTTGGATAACCTCAGCATGCATGGCTTCCTGCCACTCTGGCAGTAAGTAACTAATCAACTAATTTGGCTCATTTTCTCTGTCCTCCTCTGTTAACCCTTGGTGCTGCACTGGGGAGGGCTGGGTGCCATGGCCCTGCTCTCTGTGGCCCTGCAGGACCTGGGGCAGGTCCTGTGTGTGCACAGAGTGGGAGCTGCAGTGACCCTGCAGTGACCCTGCCCAGGCACCCAGAGCAGCAGCACACAGCCAGGGCTGGCTCCCAGCTCTTGCAGTTGGTGTTTCTGTGCTGAAAGTTCACATCAGCAGACAGTATGGAATCCTGAGTGCACCTGGACTTTATCCAGTGGGGGTTTCTGTGGGTTTAAGCAGAGTTTTTGAAAAGTAGGTGTCTGCAGCCATGAAGTTGGAGAACATTGTGGCTTGGAGAACATCTTCAAGTCTCTTACTTGGAAACTGTTTATTAATGCTGGATGAAATGAAGCCGTGGGAGATCACAGTGTGTTTGGGACATGAGATTTCTCTCGGGGTTCATGCTTTTGCTGCAGTAAAGAACCATTCCTTGTGCAGGTGATGCTTAGCCAGGCTGAGCAGGCACCATCAGTTAACTCCTCTGGGTGCAGCAGAAATGCAGCTTTTAACACAGAACAGCACCAGCAGGTGCCAGCTCAGACAGCTCATCAGAAATGCACATTTCTGTACTAACACTCCCTTAATATCTCAGTTTTTGTTCTGGTGTTGGAGACTGCTCCCAGCTCTGGTTTGTGGGCAGGGAGCAGAATCACTGTGTCACTGCCTGCAGTCAGAAATACCTGACCCAGAGTCACACCTTGATGCATTTACACAGAAGCATCTCCCCTTTTTAACCCCTGCAGCCCCTCTGAGCTGTTACCTGCCCAGTGTTCTTCCTGACCTTTGCTGAACTCCACTAAGGGTGCAGATGTAAAGGTTTGAGCAGGCTGCAAATATTTATCCAAGGAGGGTGGCAGTGAGCAGGTACTTAGACTTGACCTACATCTGTTTCTAATGATGTTTACAGAAGTTGGGCATGAGTAATAACCACTATTTGTAAAGGAAAATAGAGAAATGTTGCACAGATGGCTCTGTCTTGTGACCATGGTTACATGGGTGGTAGAAACAGGGAACTGCAGGAAATCATAGCAGAGATTGCTCCTTAGAGAGAAAACCCCAGCACTCAGCCTGGGGCACTATTCCTGTGGCTCTGAATGGATTTAAACAATCTTAATCTGTTCTCTGACAGTGCTTCAATCTTAACTTTTCTCTCTTCTCCCTGCAGAAATTGATGTTCATAATAATCTGTGTAACTGTATTGCTTCTGATACTTGGAATTATCCTAGCAACAACTCTGTCCTAGCAAGCACATTCCAAGTGTCACCAGCCTTCAGGAACTCCAGAGCACCTGCAGTGAACCCAAACCTTCCAGAGATGATGAGACTGCCCCACGATGATCACCTGTCACTGATGGTTAAACATGAGAGCAAAACCACTCGTCATGTTTACTCCTACATGAGATCAGAATGTATCAGGGTGTGGGTGGATTTTGCATCATAAACTAAACACTTGTAAGACTGAAACTTTGCTTGGAGCTAAAGTAACTTAGGGTTTTTTCACATCTCAGTGTTACAGTTGAAACAGGGAGTTGAGAGGTGATTGAGTTTGGACTGTTTTGGCTTTTTTTCCTATTGCTAACCTGACTCTAATCATGACTTAAGTACCTTGCCAGTGCTGCCTTTGTTAGCACTCTTGTGAATATTTTTATGAGATGCAGCCTTGTGTTTAAGTGTATTAATTGTTTAGTCACCTTAACCTATTTAAACTTTATGCTTTTTCTCCAACAAGTGCTAAAATATTTTATCCTGAGAAGACTACTCATTTAACTGCCTAGTGCATTACACTTGAGAAGAAAAAAGAAAAAAAGCTTTTTTACACTTGCCAGTTTTTTTATTTTTTCTTTCAAGGTTAATTGCTTTAAGTACTCCTTCATGGTTAATAAAAAGTTAGTTGCAACATTTCTGGTAAAAGCATACAGCTCTGAAATGCTGAATTTGCACCTGAGCAGGTAATTTTACAGGTAATTCTTTGCAAAGGAGACTGATGGATCAGTTTAGCCTTACTGCTTGTATGGATATGACAGAAATGACTTTCTGAAGCCAAATCAAGTTCTCTTGTCCTGGAGTTTGCTAATGTTGGTGTATGAGTACAGCACATACACAGAAGATCCAAACTAAGACACTGATGTGTTTTGAGGTGTGGCTCTGACATGGGTGAGGTGTTTTGGTGGACACTTGCTGTTGTAGTGCCAGCTTGCACAGCTTGGAAGCTTCACAGAGTTCAGAAGTACCCAAATAACTGCATTCAATGTTACAGGTTATTTTTGTATTTTTCTGTGTAAAGTATTTGTAACTTAGCTTGTGACTCCTCATTGTTTAAGCATATCCATGTAGATATGTAGATATATTTACACTCAAAGAGAAATGGAGGAGAGGATAATTTGTGCCTTTTTAAATGTAGTCTAAAAGATACTCATCAATGTTTTCAGATATTCAGCTCTCAGTTGACTGCAGTAACTCAGTCCTACAAGTTTAGAATCCTTAAACTTAGGTTTTGTTGGAAGTGTCTGAGATCAAAGTTACTCAGTAAGTGAGAATTCAGACTTCATAGCATTCAGCAAAGTTTACAATTTCTATTGTATGTATGAATATTCCTGCTTTGCTGTCCAGGTATACTGTGAATATGCTGGAGCTATTCAGATGTCAAACATAGTTCAAAAAGAAAGCAAATATTGTTGTTATTATTATTATTGGTCTTATTACAAGTCAGCCATAAAGAAGTCACTTGAAAAAATTTGGCTTCAACAATGAACAAATTTCTTTTACCTCTGAGTCCAGAATGCTCCCTGATGTTTGTGAGGAAGTTTACATGCAAAGTAAGGAAGGATTGCTTGCCTTAATGCTCATTCTAGGTAAATATTTTTTATTCTGTAGTTTTCTAGATTTTTATCAGTAAATATTATTTATACATATATGCAAATTAGATGGGGGAAGAATGGCTCCTGCTGTTTAGCAGCTGGGTGTGTGAACTGACCCTCAAAATCCTGTCATGTTGGATTTCTTTCTCTGTAATGCAGTAATGTGCCCATCAAGAGCAGAAATTTGAGCAGGCTACTCCACAGTTTTTACTTGTTGAACAGCTGCCTCAGAGTTTGTTTTACAGCAAAACAGACCTTTTCACATGCACCTCTTTGTCTGGAGGTTGGAGGGGAGTAAATCTCTAATATGCACTAATAAACTCATCCAAGTGAGCTCTGTGCCTGTTGTGTCCGTGGGGTCCTGGGCATTCCCAGGAGTGTGGGAAGGAGGCTGCTGGGCTTGGCTGACATCAAACACAGGCTGAGGTGGTGGTTGGGATGCTTTGGGATGCTTTGGGGCAGGTCCTTGGGCAGTTCTGTGTCTCACTGGGATGCTTTGGGATGCTTTGGGGCAGGTCCTTGGGCAGTTCTGTGTCTCACAGGGATGATTTGGGGCAGGTCCTTGGGCAGTTCTGTGTCTCACAGGGAATTTGGGATGCTTTGGGGCAGGTCCTTGGGCAGTTCTGTGTCTCACAGGGAACTTGGGATGGTTTGGGGGAGGAGAAAAACCTGAAACTTCTACAGTTGCAACAAATGCTGTAGGACCTTTGGCATGTGCTAAAATCCAAACCATCACCTTACTAGGAGAGTACTTTTATTTAAAAACACCACTAAAGCATAACAAAAACACACACAAAAAAGGATTCATTTTCATGAAATATGCCTCAGTTCTCTCTAGACTTTGTGGTTGCTGCTGACCTCTCTTTTCAAAATGTCAGTGATCACTTTTGTGCAGGTTAATTCCCTTCTCAGAGTTTCAAATGCTGCTGATTTTTTCTGCCCTTTCCATTTCAGGGTTGGGTGGTTGCTGGCTGGCTCTGCAGTTACTCTCTTCCCCTTGCTCCTTAATTTCTTTAATGAACTTCTGGTAAAAGCCTTTTAAAATCCCATGGCTGGTTGGTCTCAGCCTTCTGCAGTGCTCCAGATTGGCTTGGGACCTGCCCAGGAAAGTATTTGTCACTTTTTTGTGCCGTTACTTTAATTACTGGCAGTACTGACAGAATGCTCTTTAACAAAGATCCTTTTCCCCATGCAGACATTCTCAGCTATTGAGCCACCTAATTGTGGGTCTTCGATTTTCTGCCCATTTCTCATCTTGCCCTGGCTTTCCTTTTGTTTAGGCTGTGGCTTTTAGAGGTGGAATTTCTTTTAGTACTGTATCTGCTCCCTGGTGTGTGTAGTGAAGAAAATGGCAGTGTGTGGTTTCTGAGGAGGAACAGTGATAAAAACTGATCTGGGTTCTCTCCACGCTGCTGCCAGGCAGCTCTGGGTGGGTACAGGGAGCAGGGGAGCCTGGCTGCAGCTGAAGGAGGAAATACATGCATTTAAAAATCCAAACAAACTGATTTTAGCCACCTGAAAATTGCAAAGAAGCCATTTCAAAGCATGCTGGGTTTGAGTCACTTTGTGCAAGCACACGTTGCATCTCCAGCTCACATGCTTGCTCTGCTTTGGATTTTCCCTTTTGGCAATTTCTTCAGAGTCGAGTTAGTGGGTAGAATCTCAGAGGAGAATAAAAGGCAGTGTTTTGAGAGCTAATGAAGTAATTATCTAAAGCATTATTTACAATGATTATTTAGAAGATAATGAGACCCTTTAATTCTGTTTGTTCTGCATAGCTAGCCGTTCAATAATTCAGGGTGTTGCCATCCAATTTTCTCTGTTTACTTTGCACGTTTTTTGTTTAGGAAAATGTCACATTTTTGTGCTGTGTGTAAAGCACAAATCTGGGCCCTCTTGTGGGCACTGTTTGTCACATGAAAATCACCTGCTCCCTTTGGCTGGGGGATTTGGGGTTCAGGTTCTTCAGTGTGGTGTGCAGAGCAGAAATGCTGGGGGATGAAGCTGCTCTGGCTTTATTCCTACAAAGGCACTGCTGGAATATTTCCATGCATTCTTTACTCCACTGATGTTCCTGTCAGCATTTCTCTCACTGGAGCTTGACTGGCAGTTTATTTTCATTTTGGGAGCCATGATGTTGATGTTTCAAATGCGAGGGGTTTTTTTTAAAGAGCTCGTTTGTGTAGGAGAAATTCAGAGCACCATTAACATTTCAGTGGCTAATACAGATTTCACTGTGAGCTGCTGAAATAAACAATTCTGCTGAAGCACAGGGGTAGCAATGCCTCAGGAGTGGGAGCTGCCCCCTGCAGCAGGGCAGTGTCCAGCTCTGGGCTGCAGAGCTGAGGGGGGCAGAAACCAGGGGGGAGACCCCTCCAGGGGCTCAGGGCTGCAGCTCCTGCCCCAGCTGCCTGCACATTGATCTGGGGTCAAATTATAATTTATTTAGGGTCAAATCAACCCCCCCACTGACTGCAGTGGATGCTGCAGGGGTGGCTGATCTCCTCCCCTGCTCCTGCTCCCCTGAGCCAACAGCACAGGGAGAACATCCTTATTTTACTGGAGTGCATCTAAACATATGACATAGCATCCTTCTATCATAAATATCATAAATAATATCATAAAAGCTAAAAGTTCAGGAGGCTTACTGAGCAATACAGTGTTGGGTTTCACGTGGCTGCAGTGCAAAAACATCTGAAATAAATTAAATATTTGTGTCTCTCTCCTGGATTCCCCACAAGGCTTTGCCTGGTCTGTCCTTGCATTGCCCACACCTGACATCCCCATTTGTGCTGGTGTTACTGTCCCAGTGCAAACACCCTCAACATTGATTGTTACAAATCACTGCAGCTCCTTTTCATGTTCCCCACATCCAAAACCAGTCCCTCCTCCTGAGCTGCCCACCAGGCCCTGCACTGATTTTAAGTAAATTGATTTGCATGTGTTGAAGGTACATTTGGATTCCTACAGTACAGAGCTATTCCTCACTGTCATTTACACATTTCAATAGTCACTGATGGCAGGTTTAAAAAAAGTTCACCTAAAATTAGGTTCAGAAGCACTCAGAGAAGCACAGTGGGTTTCCAGGGTGCTCAGTGGGAGAAGGGCAGGGCTGGGAGCTGGGGGAGGTAATTTCAGGGTACAGTAATCCTGCAGATTCCATCCAGCCCCCAGGTCACCTGTGCCAGGACACTCTGGGGCTCTGCCCAGGGCTGACAGCTGGGCACACTCGTGCTCCCCTGACTTCGAAACTATTTATAGACAGATCTTGTCAGAGTTCCCGTTTCTGCAGCTCCCCCTAATGGGGTTTTGGACAGGGTTTTCCTTCCAATATGAGGCAAATAAAACCATGGAGCAAATCAGTCTTGGAAACAAAACATAAATTCACAGGATGATAAAATTCAGCAAGTGTTGGCATGTTTTTAATCACAGCTAATATATTTATTTTTTAATCCCTAAAATAACAGAAATCACTATGAATTTCAGGCAGGTGTGAAGAAAATAAAGGCAAAATCTCACTTTCCCTGCAATCCAGCCAGATTCCCACAGCCATACACAAGAGCTGGGTTCAGGTTACATTTCTGCTTTCTATGTTTTTCCTCCTCAAAGCTGGTTCATTGCTAAGGCAAGCATGTGCTGAGCAGTGACTCAGCCCTGTGGGCCAGGATGCTTTTCTTGGGTTTCCACTGAGCATTCTTTTCATCCTACACAGATAGAAATAAGTGCCCTTGTTGACTTCCCTACCATTTATACTAGAAAAGTAAGTGTGGTGTTATTTTAATTGCATTAAAATATCTTCTCTGTGCTTTAAGGGGAACTGTCTCATCAATATCTGTTATAACCCTGGAAGTTGTGCTCACCCCCAGTGCCACAGCACAGGGCAGAGAAAAGCTGAACTGCTGAAAACTGAGTTACATGATCAGTAATGGGACCACTCTGGGATGTGGCTAGAGAAAAGAACTAACTCCAAACTCCTTTTCCGGAAAAAGGGAGTTGGTGCTGCCAGGTTCAAGTTTCCTGGAATGGGAATGCACAGCTGGGGCTGAGCAGCAGGTCAGGCTGCCCAGAGCAGAGCAGGGAGAGGATGGGAACAAGGAGAGGAGTCTGGGCAGAGGGATCTCCCTGTGTGTGCCCCGGGGGAGCAGCCCTGCTGCACAGGATGGGATGTCAGAGATGTTAGAGATGTCAGAGAGAGAGGGAGCAGCTGGGCAGTGCCTGCAGCTCACGGGGACATGGCCTGGGGGGCAGCACCCTGAGCCCAGCAGGGACAGAGCCCCTGGGGCAGCTGGGCACACAGGGACAGTGCCTGGGGGGCAGCACCCTGAGCCCTGCAGGGACAGAGCCCCTGGGGCAGCTGGGCACACAGGGACAGTGCCTGGGGCTCAGCACCCTGAGCCCAGCAGGGACAGAGCCCCTGGGGCAGCTGGGCACACAGGGACAGTGCCTGGGGGGCAGCAGCTCTGGGGGAGCTGGGCTGGCCTGGCTGAGCAGGGTGGGGGCAGCTGCCATGGGTTTGGGATGTTCATTGGGGTTTGGGGTGTTCATTCAGGTTTGGGGTGTTCATTGAGGTTTGGGGTGTTCATTCAGGTTTGGGGTGTTCATTCAGGTTTGGGATGTTTGTTCAGGTTTGGGGTGTTCGTTCAGGTTTGGGGTGTTTGTTCAGGTTTGGGGTGTTCATTCTGGTTTGGGGTGTTCATTCAGGTTTCAGCTCTGGAGCCAGGGCTGCTCTCACTGCCTGCAGCACGCTCTCAAACTGACCTGATTCAGCAATTTCTCGCCATTTTAAAAAGGAACCAATGCTGAAATATTTATCCTGCTTGGGGCAGCCCTGGTGCTCCCCCTGTGCCCTGTGCCCTGCACTGGGGAGCAGCAGAGGAGCCAAGGGCCCCCCCGGGAGCCCCCTGGTCCCCCTCAGCTCCAGGGAGACAGAACGAGACCCCTGTGACTGAGCAGTGTCACCCTGTGCCACCTGTGTGCCACCACAGCCACTGTCACCCTGTGCCACCTCTGTCACCTCAGCCACTGTCACCCTGTGCCACCTCTGTGCCACCTCTGTGCCACCACAGCCACTGTCACCCTGTGCCACCTCTGTGCCACCACAGCCACTGTCATCCTGTGCCACCTGTGTGCCACCTCTGTGCCACCACAGCCACTGTCCCCTGTGCCAGCCCTTGCTCTGATTCACCTTTTCTGTTCTCTAATGGATCCACCCTCCAGAGCTTCCAATGCTCCTCCCCTCACTAGATACAAACAGGATAAAAAATGCTTTTAAAAAAACCAATACACACTTAAGTGTTTGGCAACTCTCAGGCTTTTTACTGTATCATTTACTCAACAGTTTAATGCCTGAAAGCAGAAACTCACCAGTTCCATACCCATGTGCAGATTTAGCAGATCTAACACACCTCAGGCTGGTTCTGGTTTCTGACTCCTCATTCACAGCAGAATCAGGTGCTCAGAGCACAGAGCTGTGTGCTGGGGGCTGACCCTGGGATCCGTTTGTGGGAATCTGCTCCAGCCTGGGGCAGACTCCCACCACTCACAGTCTGGAGGCAACTTGCTGCAGAGACGCCGAGTCAGTGTGAGGTGGGACAGCCGGCTCAGGTGGCGCTGGGTCACTCGGGGACCCCCTCCCTGCCCAGGGCTGGGCTGGGCTGGAGCTCACTGAACATCCCAGCACAGCCTCGGGGATGCTGCACCCCGCGAGAGACGGGAATTCTCACAGCAGGACAATCCCCACCGCTCCCGGGCTGGGAATTCTCACAGCAGGACAATCCCCACCGCTCCCGGGCTGGGAATTCTCACAGCAGGACAATCCCCACCGCTCCCGGGCTGGGAATTCTCACAGCAGGACAATCCCCACCGCTCCCGGGCTGGGAATTCTCACAGCAGGACAATCCCCACCGCTCCC
>JAOTQZ010000759.1:457386-470463 GCA_026546895.1 Pogonocichla stellata
TCCCTCCTGTGCCCTGTGTCCCCTGTCAGCAGTGTCCCTCCTGTGCCCTGTGTCCCCTGTCAGCAGTGACCCTCCTGTGTCCTGTGTCCCCTGCTGCCAGCAGTGAGTGACCCTGTGTCCTGTGTCCCGTCAGCAGTGTCCCTCCTGTGTCCCCTGCTCTCAGCAGTGAGTGACCCTGTGTCCTGTGTCCCCTGCCCTGCCAGCAGTGAGTGACCCTGTGTCCTGTGTCCCCTGCCAGCAGTGTCCCTCCTGTGTCCCCCTGCTGCCAGCAGTGTCCCTCCTGTGTCCTGTGTCCCCTGCCAGCAGTGTCCCTCCTGTGTCCCCTGCTCTCAGCAGTGTCCCTCCTGTGTCCCCCTGCTGCCAGCAGTGTCCCTCCTGTGTCCCCTGCCCTGCCTGGGGCTTTTCCTGGGGACTCCCAGCAGGGCAGGAATTCCCACTCCATGCAGGAATGCCAGTGTGGATGTTATAAAATTTTATAAAACTCAGAGTAATGTCCTGTACAGCCACTGCTGGCAAGGGAGGGGCAGTTTGGGGGGATGTGCTGTCTTCCCCCTCTCTTGCCCCATTGTGCTTTGTGGAACTAAAATTTATTCTGATACATAAAAAACTCCCAGGACCTTTAGTGAAACCGTGGTGTCACTTGATTTAATGGCGTTTCAGGGCCCATGCTGCTGTTGAGAAGGATGTTTTCTCACTCTGATTTGCTGTAACTAAGTAACAGGAAATTTTCCCTAATGCAGCTGGGTTATGAGTGGATGGAACTGGCTGTAGAGAATTGGAAATGACTGTTTGAAAGAAGGTCTTTTCCACCAGGAAAGGTGTCTGGAGCAAAGTATCCACTTGCTCTGCTGCTCCCCTTGGGGTTTTACCAGCCTGCTTTGCCCACTTCAGCTCTGTGTGCTTCTTTCCCAAGTCAGATCAGATCCTGTAGGACTTGCCAGGCTACTGAATGAGGAAGGAAGAAATGGAGAGGCTTAAAAAACACCCAGTGAGAAAGTGGAGTGGAAAGCAAAGAATTAGAAGGTGGCATCTGTTTATTTTCCATGTGTGTAAAGGGATTCTGCTGCTGTCTGTCTGGACTTACATCTCAAAATCATTTGGTGATTGTGAGTTCAGAAGTGCTCTTTGGTAAACACTGCTGAGTTTTACTAATTCGTTTTACTAATTCCTTTTCTTTGGTACTGCCTGTGTCCTCAGTAATCCATCACAATTTAGCTTTCCACAAGCTTGTCATTTGTGGGCTCCTCCCAAACTAAAACTCACGTGGAAGCAAAAAGGGACTGTCCTTGCCACCACATCTGCCTCCAGGGTTAAAATGGGATTTTGTTTGTGGCGTGTAGCAATTGCCAAGACCACAGAATTTTCACAGCAGTCATGGCTGCTGGAAAAATGCAGATTTGAGGCATGTAGCACTATTTATTTTTGTTCCCTGCAACATTCATTAAAAGTGTAATTGCTGGCATTAAGTAGGCAGAATAAAGCATGCCTGTGAGCTGCAGTGCTTTTAGAGGCCCATGGCATTCCTGTTATCAGGATTTCTGATTTATTGGAATAACTTCAGGGCTGAAATGGGTTTCTTCCCTAATGGCTTGGTGCAGTGTATCTTATTCAGATATGTGGTAAATCTCCTCACGTGTGTGAGTCCCACTGTTGCAATCAGTACAAGTGTGCATGGGAAAAATGCATTTGGATTTTTATGCTTCCATCAAACCTGCTTTAGGGATGAAGTCCCACAGGAGCGTTTAACTATCACTACCCATCATTATTGGATTGATAATAAACCACTATTACATAAATAATAAAAACAGCAAGTAAATACTTCAGGGGAAATATCACAATATCTCACTTGGTGTTTCTTGTCTCCTCAAATTGCCAGGCACACTTGGAAGGGCAGGAGAGGAGTGTGAGAAACAAACCCCATTATTTCCATCATCAATAATTAAAACCATTTACAAAGAGTGTGGAATAGTTAAAACACCTCTGAAAGCTCTGGCTTTTTGTGTCAGTGTGGGATTTGTGCTCAGGAAGGATGAGTTGGGACTGGAAGAAGCAAGAAGAAAGGGCTGCATGAATAAACCAGGAATTTGGGGAGCTTAGTCATGAAACACTAAAAGAGCTTATTCCTTGTTGTCTAAGAGTGACAAAATGACAAGGTGGGTCTGATTCCATCACTGATTCTGACTCCAGCACAGCCTTGGTGCTGAGTGCTCCAGTTCAAACACCAAGATTGCCAAGGTGATGGGATGTTCAGAATTCCAACAGCTGCTCATCTTTGGTGGAACTTTTCCACAGCCTGTATGGCTGAGCTTTAACCCAGCTTTAGTTTTCACCCTGTCTAAGGGATCCCTGGGCTTGTTCTCTTCTGAATCCAGTAAAATGAACCCTTTCTCTAAGTGCTGCACGAATGTTATTTATGTAAAAAAACCCTTTTTACTTTTGCAGTCTTTACATGGTGCCTCTGGTACTTTTCTCAGTGTGGGTGGCTGGATATTTTTCAATTCCTAACTAAGAGCTATGTGTGCTCTGGAAGTCCAAGGTTCCTCCTAATCTCTCACTGCCATATTAACTGTGAATAGTTCTGCTATTCGTTTTTAGGATTTTCCCAAAGACGTTCTTGGGAAAAGCAGAATTTTATTTTGAGCTGTTATTCCCATGGGGCCAGATACATTGAGTTATTGCTTGTACTGTCTCAGTACCTGCTCAGCCCTCACAAGTGCTTCAGGCAGAATGTTCGTGTCAGACTTCTCTCCATAAAGACAGAACAGAAAGTCATGCTAATAAATGGCTACATTTGGGGTAAACTCCCCCGTTGGTGATCTGCATTTTGCCATTATTTTGTATTTTTTTTAGATTTGTGCTTGTGGCCCGTCCTGGTGCTGGGGGACTCTGCCCTGCCCAGTTTCAGCCTGGAGGAGGCTGCAGAGCAGCTCTGCTGGGGCTCAGGGTGCAGGGGATCAGCACACACAGGCCAGGCTCTGTTTGTGTCCTGCTCCTGGGGCTGTTTGCACACAGCTGCCTGTTTGTCTCCTGTTTGATGTTGCTGTGTTAAATATTCCTCAGTAGGTGAAGGGAGGTTTCCATAGCTTTTGTTGGCCTCTGGCTCTGTCTGTGCAGGCCTGGAATGCAGTGGCAGCATCCTGCCTCCCACGAGCACAGGAGGAATGGCTCAGAGGGGTTACATGCACTGCAAAGTGGTAAATGCATGGCTCCATACGTGCTTTATTTTGTGTCCCGTGGATTCATGGGATGCACTTTGCCTTTCATCTTGGGACGTCAAGGTCCTCACAGACATGAATTAACTAAGTCTTGGTGCACATCTCCTAGGTAAGAATGGTTCTTGTCCCCATTTTGTTCAGAAGGGCACAGGACTTCACCAAGTTTCTGCAGTGAGTCAGTGGCAGAGCTGGGAACCAAAACTGGAAGTGCTGCCCACACCAGAGCTCTGCTGCTCTGAATAAACTCACCAGGAGATGTGTAGGTTTCTGTGCAATGCACATCAAACATTTCCAGGCATTTCCTGATGCATAAATTAAAAACAAATGAACAACCAAAAAAGAAAAATAAAAGTCCAGCAGTTGTACAGTGGCAAGTGAAGGGATGGAAGAACATTTTGTGCAGAAGGCACCAATACTTTTATTGAGGGCAGGAAGGTGTGTGAGGCTCACTCTAGAGTCTCTCTTTAGCAAATCCTCCTTTTATCTCCTGCCTGGGTGCAGGGGAGGCCCAGCCAGGGTTAGGGCTGGCAGGGATGCTCCTGCTGCAGAAATGCAAAGTGCATTTGCTGCTAAAACCTCTCCCCCTGTGCTGCCAGCACTCTCTGCCTGCTATCCAAACCTGCAAACATTCCTGTTTGTGTGTTACATAACAGCATTCTCTCCCTCCCCATCCTCACTGATCATTTGTTTGTAAGGGACTTGGATTTTGTGCAGCCCAGTCTGAGCACTTTGGGTGGATTGACCTGAAGATTTCTGCTCTCACCTGTTCCTGTCTGATTATAAATCATTGCTGATGATTTAGTCTCCTACCCTGGGTAGTGCAGGTGAATGCTTTTGACCCTAAGGTCTCCAGACTAATTTCTGGGGCTGTTACAGCTGGGATCTGGGTTATGCAGACCTGTGATGGGTGATGGAGAGGGACGTTAGATCTGCTGCTGCAACCTTAAAAATAAAGAAAATAAAGAAAAGATTCTTTCTTCAGCTGAGAGGAAATTCTCCTGGTCCTAAAAATCCTGCTGAGAATCAAGAGGTTGCTGGAGGTTTTTAAGGAAGGGCTCTTTCAATGAAAATCAGGCCAGGGTTTGTCTTCTTTTTTTCCTAGAGTTCAGAAGAGAAAGTGTATTTAAAGACATCCCTTCTCTTCTTACACGAACAGTGGCTTGAATTTAGCATGCTGCCTGCTCTGGAAGTTTATTAATGGAATCACTCAGCTGCAGAGTTCAAACACTGAAGGAATCAGGCTGGCAGGGAGCCTAATCACTGTGCAAAACCAAGGCACACCACAGCAAAATTCACCTTTCCTGCCTGGAGCTCTCCTGGTTTCCCTCCAGAGTGCTCATCTCAGGCTGCAGAATATGCCAGGTGATGGATTCTTGTGTGAGGGAGGGAGAGAAGGAGCAAAACACATTTTCTAGAGAAGTTTTTATATTAATTCAAGTCAGGATTTAAGTTTGTGGAGCTCAGCCAGTCCAGAATGCTTTAGACAGGTGTATATTAACAACTTACACTGGCAGTGATAAAGAGGAAAGATATCCAGGAGAAATAAAATTTAGTTATAAGTAAAAATACTGTAACCACATTCCTTAAACGATGGGAAGCAGGAAATTGCAAGGAATCTCAATCTCATTAACTGGATCAAAGAGGAAGATGGATGTGACTTGCATATCAGCAATTCTCCCTTCTGCTTCTGCAGGATGCAGATGGAGGCTGGAGAAAAAGAAAATCCTTCAACTAATCTTCACATAACTTAATAGGAAGGTCAGAGGGAATTGATTCTCCCTTCCTGGGCTGAACTGAGGGCCTGGGATGATGCAGATGTTGGAGCTGCCCTGAGCAGGGAGGGGCAGCAGGGCTCAGGCGCAGCTCCAGGGTGGGTGCAGCACAGGTGAGCACAGCAAGGGGAGCCAAGGTAAACTTGCTGCCAGAGAGGGGCAGGTTCAGCACCAGCACCGGGAGCACGAGGAGTGACTAATGCTCAGGCACAACAGCTTCGAAAAATCAGGTGGAGAAAGAAAGCTTTCTGTTTTTAGTAGCTGTCTTAGAGTGGATAGAAATTACACCTTGAAGTGCTTCATTGGCTGTCAGAGGCCCAGACAACTCCAGGGTAGGTGTTTCTATACCCCTGATAAACAAAGCAATCCCATTTATATTTTAGATATATTTATATTTTATTTTATTTTATATGCATATTTTACATTTATATTTTCGATTTTGTGTAATAAATGGATTAATTTTAAATTGTGAGCACCTTTAATCTCAGCGAGGGGAGTGCATTTTGAAAAATATTTGGTGCTAGTAAATGGTGATATATAATTTATAATTCATAATATTTATAAGATATATAATTTATAATATTTATAATTTCCACATCAGCGATCCCAAATTCTTAGCACCTGGAGGAAGCCGTGTTTTTTGTGTTTGAGGTATTTCCAGGGGGTGGCTGTCCTGAGGGTGCAGTGCAGGGTGTCCCAGCTCAGAGCTGTGCTGAGTGCCTGCCAGGCTCACCTGCTCTCCCTCCCAAAGCTTTTGGCTGCCTGTGCAGGCACAGGGCCAGCAGGGCTTGGTCACAGCCCTGCCCTGGGGCGGAGGAAGAGCTCTGTCTCTGCGGGTTCCACTCCTGCCTTGGCAGCTCGTCAGACGCGGCCGTGGCATCGTTTGCAGCAGAGCCCGGGGGTGGCTGATGGAGGGGTCAGAGCAGCTCTGGTGCTCCACCGCCCCAGGACTGCCCCGGGAGCACAGGGACTGTGGCTCTGCAGCCTCGGGATGCTCTGTGCCTCATGGGGGGGTTCTGCTGCTGCCAGCTGGGGCTGTCAGAGCAGCTCTGCTCCTCCACCGCCCCAGGACTGCCCCGGGAGCACAGGGGCTGTGGCTCTGCAGCCTCGGGATGCTCTGTGCCTCCTCTTTGGGGAGGTTCTGCTGCTGCCAGCTGGGGCTGTCAGAGCACGGGCTGTGGCTGCTGGCAGCTGCTATCAGATGAGCTCTGGCTCCAGCCTGGGTTTCACATTTCCTCACAGAGATCAGCCTCCAGCTCTTGCCCTGTTGTTTGTGTCAGAGGCATCAGACGTTCTCCTGACTGTCACTCTCTCATAAAAAGCCACCTCCAATCCTTTTTAAAGGATTTACATTTTATGTTGATAATACTTAGGGCTTAAAGGGCTGATTCTCCTTAGACTTGTGGTAATATCACTGTGGGATAATTCCAGTGAGAAATATATTAGTTGCGTGTGTGAAATGAAAGGAGAATTGGTCTGGCTGATGCATAATTCATTTAAATAAAAACCAGCAGCCCCATGGAAAAGACAGGTATTACATTTGTTAGTGTGGAGCTCTCACAGAGTGATGCAGTGGCTTGTTCATACATGTTGCTAAAATTTGAGATATAAAAGCTTTGCTGAATGGGGCTGTGACAGCTTTGTCATGTGGACATCCTTTGTGCTTCTATGAAACCTGAATGTGAAGTCTGTTAATATATGGAATAATATTCTGAATTTTACTGTTAAAAATAATATTCCAGAGGATTGAACATTAATGGATATCTGGTGTTCATCAAGGTTTGTCCAGGTTTGAGCTGAGTTAATGCAAAGCTTCCCTGCAGTCTGTGCAGAATGGTTCTGTGCACAGCAGGGATTTCTCACCCCACTCTTCCAGGACTTTCACAGAGGGTGAAAATGGAGAAATTAGCCAGCCTTCTGCTCAATAACCTTCTTCTGATTTGTAAATTGGGTAAATTATTTGATACTTTATGAAAGAAATACTCAGTAGTATAGACCTGTCTCTTGCCTCTTTGTCTTAGTTTATCTAAGTTTAATAGCAGAGTGTTAAAGTGCAATAAATGAAGCAATTATTCCATCTAGATAGCCAGATCTGGGTTTTTCCCAAGAAGCTCATTTCTTGCTCTGGCCACAGGATTTATGGGCACATCCTGTGATGCTCTGCTTTTGGAGACTTCCAGCTAGAAGTGGTTTTTAGATTAACACAGCACCATGAGTCATTTGCATCAGAGCTTCCTGCCCAGAAGGTACCAAAGTTGCTTTGAATTTTTCATAAAAAACTTTGACAGCAGACTCTCACTTTGAATTTAGGATAGATTTCTGCAGATAGGTGTTTAACTAATTAAATTCAGAGCAATTTGGCACAGTAGCTAAAAATATGGGAACCCTCAATCCTGCAGTGCTTTGGAGAATTGGTGTCAGTACAGCAAGAGCCTTATGAAAATCAGAGTGATTGAGAAATTGTTAAACTGGAAGGGCAGGCCAATGTGAGATTGGCTGCAGGAAGGAGGAAAATGAAGGGCAGGGAGTGAGAAGAGGCTTCTGCAGACAGGAGTTTGCTCAGTGGAGTCCCAGCTGTGCGCGACTTTGTGAAGTGTCACTGGTGGAGGAAGGGTTTGTGTGCTAAGGAGAGCTCAGAGCCATGGTGATCCTAGATGGAAAACAGTGTTGGAAACTGTGGGGAAGTATTTAATAGCTTATAGGGCAATATAGGTGCTGAAGATGTTATTGTTCCAATTAGAAAAAGAAAAAAAAGAAAAGCCCAGTCCTTATCTTTGTTCCCTCATTTGGAAGGAAATATTTCACTTTGCCACACAGTTCACTTACCAAATCAAAGCAAATAACAGCTTTTCTGCAGTGTTTGCCATTGGTTGGTGTGAGCATTTTCTTGCTTATCAGGGTTTTTCCCTGTCAACTTGCATTCATTTTATCATTCTGGTGATGCAGGCTCTGGGTGTTTCTGTTCCAGTGCTGGGACTGCCTCCAGTGCTCCCATTGTTCTTTCTTACTTCGAGCTGCAAGTGACAAGTTGGCTCTAATTTTTTAATTTATTTATTAAATATCGAATCAACAGTCTTCCCATTCACACCCAAGATCACCAATCACCCAAAGCTAGGTCTGTATAATTAGCCCAAGCTAAACTTTGCATTTTCAGCTGTGTTTCGTCTTTGCTGTCCTGGTGGGAATTGTTCAGCCTGGCTGATATTGGAAGGATGTTTGAACAGAGAGATGAGGATTTTTTTGTCTGATGACAAACAGGTCTCACTCATTTATTCTTGATGCTGTGAAAGAGCTGGCAGCCCCCAGAGCAGATTCACTGCTGGGGGAAGGAAGATTATTGAGGGCAACAACCTTGCACACCCAGGCCAGAGAACGTGCCTGTGTCTGCATTTGCAGCAGAGGTTTGTGTCTGGCACCAAGCTCAGTTCAAAAGGAACAAGGTTTTTAATTTTAGCTGGAATAACAGGTCCAAGCTGCAGCTCCTCAGGGGACCCAGGTCACCCCTCTGCCCCAGCTGTGACCCAGCTGCAGCTCAGTGGGAGCTGCCAGGCCCTGCTCTGGGCTCTGCAGGGCAGACCCCAAACCCTGCACAGCCCCAGAGTGGGGCAGGAGCCCGAGCACACACAGCCCTGGGTGGGACAGTGGCTGTTCCACACCCCGGGGCTCCCAGTGACACGCGTGGGCTGGAATGGGAGGAACAGGGCACAGCATCGTTAAAAACCCAGTTAATTCAGAGTGGAACCACTCACACTGCCCACTGCTACAGCTCGCTGCCCCACAGTCTGAAATGTGTTCAGAGAGCTGGAGAAAACCCTGTGCAACTCCACCAGGTGTCATCAGTGGAGTATTTTGGGATGTTGCCTTGTCTAACCATTGTGGCATGCTTCCACAAATTCTTTAACACGAGGTTGTGATTCTTTTGGAGCCCACTTTCCATTTTCCAATGACAGCTTGCTTTCAAAACCCCCAGTATCATCATGGGGTAATTAGCTAGGGACCCTGCAGGCAGTTATCCTTCCTGCAAAGCAAATTCTCATTCCCTTCTGATGGCTCAGAAGAATTGCTATCAAGCTCACTGTGTGTGTTTTTGATAGAGTTTGGATTTTATTTATCTTGTAATTACTTCCCTTTCAAGCACCCAGGTATTGCAAGGCAGTTCTTTAAGCATTTTTCTCTCCAAGTAGGATCTCCCCTGTGTGCATTTGCTGTGCCCCCTTGGCTTGCTGTGGTTTGAGAGCCTCACTTTGGAGCAGTTCTGGGCTGGAACTGGGGGGAATTTCCTGCGTGGCCAGGATGGGAACATTCTATGTGTGAAAAGCACTTTTGGGCTGGAAGGGAGCACAGGTGAAGGATGCAGAGTGGAGCATTTGTATTACCTGGGGTTTGTGGGGAATTGTTGCCTGGAAATCCCTGAGCCTTCCTGTGGTGCCAGGCAGAATAACAGAAACTTCAGTAACTGGGTGTCAAACTGCAGGGAGGAGTGTAAATTCAGTTTAATTAAAGGCACTAGACTCAGGCAGGAAGATTATGTAGCCAGAACCCTTAATCTGCTGGGAGGGGGCTCTGCTGCTGGTGCAAGCCCAGGTCACAGAGGAGCAGGCTCTCAACATCTTTGCTCTCTCCACTCTGACATCTGTGCAGATCTGTTCTCCTCCTTCGTTTTTTATTTCACAAAAAATACTCACAACAATGAAGCATGCTTCCATGTGCTGCCTGTGCTCCTGTCATCATTTGGAACCACTTTTTTCATCAGTTTCCAGAGCCTGGAAAAGTCTGAAATTCTCTCCTGTGTCTGTGTCCCACAACAGACCCCAAAAAGAAAAGGTTTTAGGGCACTTCCTTACGTGTCTGGATTCAAAAATTACTAAAATTCCAGGTTAGTGCTCCTTGCCTTCACCCAAATTTTCCTTTGGTGGAATTTCCCCCATGTCATGAATATTTTCAGTTTCCTCCTTTGTGCACACAGAGCTCTCACAGCTCTCAACCTGCAATTACAGCTCTCCCTCATGAATATTTAAATGGCAGCTCAGCTTTCAGACAGGGTACACCGGTGACAAAGATCAAGCTTTCTGACCTTTTGTTAATTTGCTCACTGAAATAAGATTCCCATGGTCTCGTTTTTTGTATTTAAGAGAAGAAATTTGCATAGGGCATGTTGGCTTTTCTCATCTTTGTTGGTAATTTCCTTTTGGTACATTTATTCCAGTAGATCTTAAAGGAAGAAGTCACTGGATCATGGTTCTGTAAACCTCACCTAAACAATTTGGGTTTTTCTCTATTTGTTACTGTGGATATTCCACAGGAAGGGATGCTGGCAGCTCCTGGAGCAGAGGCTGGACAAACCCTGGGAAAGCTCTGCCCTTGGCCCTGCAGTCCTGTCAGTTGCTCTTTGTTTCTTATTTCATATACAGCCATAAATGAATGGACACAGCTGTAAGGTTGATTAAAGAATGACTTAATTAAGGGCTGTAATTAAACTAGTGGAAGAAATGACAATGGAGTTGAAGATTCAGAATGAGCCAGTGTGATGCAAAGGCTGATGTGCTGAGGCAGTAATCTGTATGAAATAATTGATTCTGTAGCCATTAGTCTTTTCTAATGAGATTAAGGACGAGGTGGCACGATCCTGCTAATTAATTTGTTTTGTGGCTTTGAAATGTGATGTAATGGTACAGAACTGGTGCTTGTTTAACACAGCAAGAAGCTCTCAGGTTGTCAGACAAATACCATCAAAGCAGCCCCACGTTCTCAGCTGTGACAGGGCTGGGCAGAACACTGGGCTTAGCACCAAACATCAAAGCAAGCAGGGCACAGGCTGAGGGATGAGTTCCAGGAGAGGATCCTCCACCTGCACAGCTGAGAGTCTTTGCACAGGGGCTCCAGTGAGCCAGCACAGCCCTGCTCTGACCCCTGCACACTGTCCTGCACTGCCACCCTGCAGGGATGAGCTCAGAGTGTCCCTGGTGCTATACATGAGAAACAAAAGCCTCGATACCCAGCAAAATTTCATTGCTTTATTTTATACAGACAGAGCAAAGCAGGGCTGGGGAATGTGAGGGGTCACTGCCCACTCCACACTCCATTCAAGCTTGGTTTGCAATCTCTTTATAGTACGGTTTTCTGATTGTAATTAATAATTCTTGGTTTTTTTGCTGTCATAATTTTGCCAGGTAAGCAGTGGTGGTCAAATAAACACCTGTAAAGTCTCTGGGCAGTAGTCAAGTCTCACAGATAACCATCTGGTCCTGGTAGATAAAACCAGCAAAAATTGTGAAGTCTGGTCTTTATGGATAGACAGCATTGATCACACAAAGGCAGAGAGCCTGAGCTTGCAAAATCTGTCTGACTATTGGAAATCTGGTTTTGCAAGCTGGTAGCAGACACAACTTATTTAGAAAATATAATATTCATAACAGAGGATTTAAAACAGAATGATTTAATAATATATTTTCCTCTATCTAGTGTTCATGCTTCACTTCAGACCTAAGTATTCTGGTTTACACAAACCCCAACACTTTTATGATTAACATGAATCTTTTATCAATCATCACACTAACCTAAAAAATTAACAGTGCTCCTAATCCAAGGCTCATCTCATTGTTACCTACTCACACTTACTAGGAATAAATTGTAATAAATCAGTTACAGACAGCAAATGAAATGTATCAGCTTGGTTAGTGTCTGTATTGTGTCTTTCTCTGCACACACCCACACAGTGCAGAGCTACTGCACATTGTAATATTGCTGATTATTGCACTAATGCTGAATGCTTACACTGAGAGAGGCAAAAGGGAAAAGACATTAAAAGCAGAGGGAGGTCAGGAAAATCCTTTCCATTTAAGAGGAAAGATTGAAATGTGTTTTGTGAAGGATTTATTGAAGTCTTGCATTACAAGCTCAACATTTAAGAATTGCTCCAGCAGAGTGCTAACTTAGAGCTGTTGACATTTCCCTTGCATGTTGGATGTTATTATCTCTGCTGATTCCTTCATCACCCTGCATCCATCACTTGCAATTCAGGAGCAAAGTCAATTCTGGGTTATTGAGATCATAAAGAGGAGACAGTGACAGCACCTTTCAAATTAATGAATGTTACAAACAGATTTATTTGACGTGCTGAGAGTGACCCATCACGTTTTGGCTGCTCTGTGACCTTTGCTGTGCAGTTTATGCCCCTCAGAGCTGTGGCAGTGCCCAGCAGGAGCATCAGCATCAGCCTGGCACTCAGCTCCCAGCAGGGATTTTCCTAGAGAGACTTTTCATTCTTCAGCAAACTCTCCTCCCCTGTGTGTGGCAGTGATCTCTGGCAAAGGTCAGCTCCTCTTGCTGCTCCTGCTACCTGAAACTTGCCGAGTGAAAACCCTGTGAGGGTTATAATCAGCAGCTGATGGCTCTGACAGGATTTTTACCTACATTTACAGAGACACTGCAGGAACCTGAGCTGGGAATCTGGGAACTCTTTATCTTTCATGCTCAGAGAGCCCTGAGGGAAGGCTGGAATTCTGCAGGAATGGTGGTAGCTCTGTCAAACAACGCTGGGCTGCAGATCCTGTGCTTGACCTTGCAGATTTTTGTGACCCGTGCCCATCAGGCATCCCAGTGCCCACTGACACAATCCCTGCAGCAGAGCATTCCCTGGGTGAATGTGCTCCTCTGCTCTTGTTCATTCGGTAAGAAACGATGCCATCTCTCAAAACCAACCTGCACTGCATGCAGTGGCTTCTCAGAATGGATCCCTCCCCAGGAACAGGCTCTGGCAGCCGAGCTCCGGCAGCCAGTTCACACCTCACTGAGTCAGGCAGGTCCTGGCAGGATCGAGTTTCGATCCTGCTCAGCTGACACCAGGCAGCCACTGGCTCTGCTCAGGACACTCAGGCATAAGTAAAAGATCTGGGGGGATCCATCCCCTGCTGAGTGATTTCCCATGTCAGGATCCATCCCCTATTGAGTGATTTCCCGTGTCAGGATCCATCCTCTGCTGAGTGATTTCCCATGTCAGGATCCATCCCCTATTGAGTGATTTCCCATGTCAGGATCCATCCCCTGCTGAGTGATTTCCCATGTCAGGATCCATCCTCTGCTGAGTGATT
>JAOTQZ010000759.1:471043-489866 GCA_026546895.1 Pogonocichla stellata
GATCCATCCTCTGCTGAGTGATTTCCCGTGTCAGGATCCATCCTCTGCTGAGTGATTTCCCATGTCAGGATCCATCCCCTGCTGAGTGATTTCCCGTGTCAGGATCCATCCTCTGCTGAGTGATTTCCCGTGTCCCACGGGCACAGCCGTGATGCTGGCACCAGAATTAGGTTTGTGCTGATGAAGACACCAAGCATTATGTAAGTAAAGGCATTTATAAATAGATGGCAATGTGGGGGTATGAGTGGAAGTGTCTGTCATTAACTCTGTGCAATCTGTCAGACTGCAACCTCTGATATTTAGCTTGTGCAATTCATATGCCTTGCCATTTTGTGTGTGGAGGGATGCTACCCAAAGGTATTTTTAGAATTGCATCCCAGGGAAAAAATAGTCTTTGGGAGAACTGATTCATGCTTCTCATCCTCTCCTTTTCCCTGTTCCATGATGGTTTTAGCACAGACCCAGGCTCCGGAGGTGCTGTGCTACTCTGGTGCAACAGGGACAGGTGTGCAGTTCAGCAGAGATTTGGATTAATGACAGAAAGGGAGGGTGGGAGAAGCTCTGTGACCCTGCTGGGGACGGGAGTGACCTGGCTGTGCCCCTGGCTGTGCCCCTGGCTGAACTGGCCTGGGTTTTGCCAGCTGCCAGAGCAAGGGGGGATCCTGAGGAGGGCACTTGGACACCTTGGACACTCACCTGCCTGTCAGGGGGGGTCCTTGGGCACTCACCTGCCCACCAAGAAGTTTAATTTGGCACACACCTGCTCACCAGGAAAGTTGATTTGGCACACACCTGTCAGGAAGGGTCCTCGGGCACACACCTGCCCATCAGGAAGGTTAATTTGGCACACACCTGCCTGCCAGGAAGGTTCCCTGGGCTCAAGGAGAGGCCCAGAGGTGTTTGTGTGCAAATGCAGCCCCTGAGGGGGCAGAGCTGCTGGTTGGGGAGAGGTGGGAGCTGTGCCTGCTGGATTTTGGCACTTTGCAGAGGGAGCAGCACCCAGGTGAAGTGTGATGGATGAGGAGGGGTGGGAGCTGTTCCCTGCTGGATTTTGGCACTTTGCAGAGGGAGCAGCACTCAGGTGAGGTGTGCTGGGTGAGGAGATGTGGGAGCTGTTCCCTGCTGGATTTTGGCACTTTGCAGAGAGGACAGCACTCAGGTGCTGTGCTGGCTGGGAGGGAATCACTGCCCTGTTCTGCCTGCAGTGCTGGCTCTGAGGCCCCTGCTCTGAGCCTCTCTGCCTCCCCTCCTGCCCCTCTGAAATGAAACCATCTCTGCAAAGGTGGGGGCTCACCAGAATTTCATTTGCTGAGCTTAATCAGCAGATCTTTCTACTCAGCTTTTTTATTTTCTAGTCAGTGAATTGCTACCCAAATCCAACATCATGGAAAGGTGCCTTACTGCCTCAGAGCCCTAATTGCAATGCAGTTTATTTCTAAAACTGCTCTTCCAATAGCTCCAACAAACTCTGCACTTGGTTATTTTGACCTGAATCTTGCCAAAGGAGGGCTGTGAGGACAGAGCATGTGGTTTGGAGTTGTGAAGACTCAGAGGAAAAGTGAGGATGCAGCAAAAGCTCTCACAGAAATCAGCTGCAAAGGTCCCTCTGTTTTAAAGAAACTTTCCCCCTGGTTTTTGTGTTTCTTGAAGAAGCAGCTCAAAATGCTGCAGGTGTTATTAAAATTGACTGACCTGGTGTGGGAAGGGAAGCTGAGGAAATCTTCACTGGATCCTTTCAGGGGTGATGGAGCTGAGCTGGGACCAGCTGGGACCCTCCCCAGGGCTTTGGGCAGTTTCCCCACTGGGTGGGATTTCACCTCTCCACAATTCCTGGTCCCCACCGGGTCATTTTGCAAATGGTGTTTGATTTCTGGCCAGAACTAAAACTGCTGAGGGGAGAATGAAGTAGATTGGAGCTGTCCCAAGCTGAGGATCCTTCCAGTTTTCTCAGAAACACTTCAAAGGATATTGGCATGGAAATGTGGGGATTTGAGGGGGTCATTCCCAAACCTTCTGAAAAGGAATTTGAGAATGTTGTCTTCACTGATTCCATCCAAAAAGATCTGAAATACCAAATTTGAAGATCCCTGTTAAGCTAAGGAGCTGAGGGGGTGGGACAGCAAAACCCTCCAGGATTTCTATTTGTGCCTTGCATTAACCTTTGCTGGAAATCTGTGGTTAATATAAAGAGAGATTCTGGCAAACTTGCAGCTGTAATGATAAACATTGGACAGAATTTTCCTGCTTTGCTCTATGTCCCTACACTTCTTAGAGAAGGAATTGAGACTGAATTTTTTTCATTTGCCCCCTGAAATTATTTTCCTGCAGCATACCAGTGATGGTATAATTTAAGGCTTATTTTGGAGGTTTTTTTTGTTGGACTTTGGTCTTGTTGCCTGCCATGACAAAAACGTTTATTCAGCAAGGCTGAATTTATTAATGTGGGCTGGCTCTTATTGTATTCAATGGATAATTAACCATCACTTTCCTGCAGCTTTGGGGGCACGTGCAGTGAAAAGCCTGCTGAGGAAACACCCTGTGCAGCAGAAGAGCAAATGCAGTTGCAACAATCTGGCCACTGACTCGTTTTCTCTGCCCTGCACAGTCTGGAAATGACCCATCACGTCTGCAGCCTGCAGCTCCCCAGGAAATCCCTGAGCAGAGCTGGTTTGTAGGGGAGACACACACCCCCGGTCTGATGTCACCAGCCTAGGGCAGGAGCCTCACCTCCGGCAGTTTTCAGTAAGTCTTGCTCTGCCTGTGTGGGTTTATGGCGATCGCTGCCCGTGGAGAGAAGTTTTGTTCCAGTCCAGCTGCTTTGGGCTGGGTTTGGGTTTCGTTTGCATTGCACACTTCAGGGGCTTGGGGGTTTCTGGGGGGATTTTGGGAGGGTTTAACTCCACCCTCCACTGATTCCTGAGCTCCTGCACGACGATGATCCTTACACTGAACACTGCTTGTGGGGCAGCCTGAAATGAGAGTCTGAAAGCCAAAAATGTGACACGAATGATTCCAGCTCTGGGTTCAGGCTCCTGTGCACAGCCTGTGGCTCTCAGCAGCACGTTCCAGTCTGGGGCACCCATCCTGACTCTGAATGTCAGCAGATGCTTCTGGCTGGATCTCTGTGTGCTTGTGCATTTTCTGGTTTTCAGGCACTCTTTGAATTTAGAGAAGAAACTTTTAAAGGGCTGGGTCAGTTAGCTGGTGCCCATCTCCTGCTGCTGAGTTATGAGATGTAGCTCATGTCTCACCTTTGATCTTCAAAGCACTCTGCAAACACTTACTAACAGAATAATTTAAGGAAAATTGGTTTAAAAATACCATTTTTAAACCTTATGTCCTCACTATTCTTCTTTGTACCTCACTGAACTGCAAGTAAAGGTTTAAAGCTTTGCTTTAGGAGCCTGATATTTGAAGCTTGAGGTTCTAAATTTGGTGCTGGATTTACCCATTTGAAGGATGTGAGTTTGATTGCATCAGAAGTAATTATATTTAATATGACAAGAGAAAAAGTGCATAAATGTGATATTTTGAATGGCTGTTAATGCCTTCTTTGCATCTCTGCTTCTGAAAAGAGTAATTACAGAGCAGTGATGTGAACTGAATGCTAAGGTCTGGTGAAAGGCATTTCTGGTTAAAGAAGTGGAGTCAATCTTTTAATGTTGTGTCAGATTTCCCTGGGAAGGGAGGGGATGCTTGCAGAGCCAGCAAAAAAAAAAAAAAAAAAAACCCTTAAAAAAACCAAAGCTGGGGCAAAGCTGGGGTCAGGGGATTTCACTGGACATTTCCTCCACACAGAAGCTCCGTTTGCCAGGAGCTGAGGGGAGCACCTGAGCTCTGAGTGAGCTCTGGGCACACCTGTGGCTGCAGGTAAATCTGAGAGCAGCCTCTGCCAGCCCCTGCTGCTTCCTCAGCTCTGACCTGTGCACAGTGAGAGAGCCAGGCCAAAACTTCCCAACAAAACAGCAAATCGTGGTTTTTCCACGCTGCACTTACCGTGCATTGGGGCTAAATTTCCTCCTGCTGATCTCTCCTATTTGATTTTTAATGAATTGCTGCAGCTGTATCAATAACAACAACCTTCAGCCATTGCCACTGGAGGGCAGAAAAACAAGGGGCAGTTTTTCTCTTCTGGCTCTGTGTGTCTCAGCAGTGGCTTTGGTGTGAGATGAAAAGCCTGTGTGACAGTAAACTAAATTTTACCTGGGTGATAAGGTATTTGTTTCCTCCAGAGCAAGGTTCCCTTGGACTGCTGTGATTCTCTCTCAGAAAACCCAGTTATAAATATAATATATATGTACAAACCTGTGTAACAACCAAATCTGCCCCCCCAGGGCCAGATTCCCTTTCAGAAAACCCAGTTATAAATATAATTTATATGTACAAACCTGTGTAACAACCAAATCTGCCCCCACCCCAGGGCAAGGTTCCCTTCCAGTAACCCAGTTATAAATATAATTTATATGTACAAACCTGTGTAATAACCATTGCTTGCCCAGGTCAGAGCAGGAGGTGCTGAAATAGCAGCAAAAACTGCTGGAAGGAAAAGGAGCTGTGAGCTGCTGGCTGGTGGGAGATGGTTTTCAGTGATGATGGGTCTGGGTACCAGAATAATGATAAAAATATGAATTCCCTGGTTGGAGTGATGGATGTTTATCCAGCCAGGAAAGGAACCCCCCCTTACCTGTATTTCCTGTGCTCTGTACACCTGGGAGACCTTTAGCAGTGAAACCAACAGTGTCCATGGCCAAAGCCAGTCTCCGGGATTTGGAAAGTGCTGATGTGGATTATAATGTACTTGAATTTTTCTAATTTGGCATCTCTTTTAAGCATTTTCAAATGTATGGCACTGGGTCCTAGTGAGCTTTACTATTCCATCATCAGTTTTATCTCTGTATCATTGCAATGACTTGCTTAGCTTTCCATTTCTAGTGTTATTTTCTAGATCAGCTACTACCTGTGCAAATGCAGAATTCTGCTTGGAGTTTATTGATACAGTGCCAGCATAATAAAAGCTTTTCTTAGCTGCAGGCTATGAAGGAAACTTCCATCAAAAACAGATCTTGATGGGGTTTTAAAAAGCATTTTTCTCTAATCATATTTCAAGCAGGTCAGTCCATTCCTGGGTGAGCAGAAGCAGGAAAGGATCTTTAGGGGCCCAGACAATGAGCCATGTCCAGTACAAGGTGGATTCAATTAGGAGCCATGAAAGCAGCAGTGCAGGCAGCAGGGCTGGGAGGTGCAGGCACAAGGCAGCCTTGTCTGGGTTATTATTCTGAATTATTATTATTATTCTGAACAATCAGAATGTTCCTCCGGCAGGGAAATGGAGGGATCATCATTTGGACAAACATTTCTGTGTCCTGGATCAGTTCTGATGATTAGATCCACAGCTCAGAGACACCAGCCTGGCTTTTCACTGGCTAAAATCCACCAGAAGTGCTGGATCCAAACTGCAGTTTACATCAGTGCTGTACAGAGGGTACAGCACTTTGTAAAGCCAGCTGGGAGAGGGATACTTGAGATGAAATCCCTCTCTGAATGTGCATATCAGGGCCTGTGATGAGCCCGTGGCTTGCTGCTGTGCATCAGGGATAAATGGTGTGCTGGGGAGAAGCACACTGAGTGTCAGAAAGATGTTGGAAACGATTTCTGGGCTGTCCCTTTCCATCAGGGGCAGCCAGCAGGGCTGAGATGTGTGAACAGCAGCACCAGGGTGTGTTGAAGTTCACAAACTGCTGTCCCAGCCTGTGCTTAGCACTCATGCATGTTTCATATTTGCATCTCTGCCTGGGCAGCTCAGCACGGATTCCAAACGCAGGAGGTGCTTTACTGACAAATGCTGGCCTGAAAAAAAAAAAAAAATTTAAAAATCTGTGAAGAGTTTGAAGCTGACAAGGTAAGTCATGCAGAATGCTGGTGTGTAGATCACCAGTAACCACACAGCTACCAGCTCCTGTCGCAGAGTTTTGAGTTTTTATGGCAAATTAAGCTGACATTGAAATGGAAGGTACCATATCTCTCAGAACTGCCCTTCAGCAGCTCCCTTGCAGCTCAGAGCATCTGCTGTGTGTCAGGAAATGAGGAAGGTCTGGCGCTGTGCTGAGGGTGGGATGGGAGGCAGGCAAGAGCAGGGCACCAGAGGCAGTGCAGGGGAATTTCTGCTCCTCTTTTTGAACAGTTTAGGGGGTGTGTCTTGGATTTGGAGAGACTGTCATTCTGCCCTCCCAAAAAAGCATTTTTAGTTGGTTCAAATGGAGTGTGTGAGGCTGTGAGTGCCCTCAGAGCTCCCCAGGGCAGGGAGCTGTGGGGTGTGTGGGCAATGTCTGAGTGATTCCCCACTGGGAGCAGCTGGGACAGCCACTCACTGCTGGGGCACTGCAGCACCTCCCAGCAGAGGGAAATCAGCTCTGGAGGGACCACTCTGGGATTTCTGCCTCTCCCTCCTGGGGAAATCAGCTCTGGAGGGACCACTCTGGGATTTCTGCCTCTCCCTCCTGGGGAAATCAGCTCTGGAGTGACCACTCTGGGATTTCTGCCTCTCCTTCCTGGGGAAATCAGCTCTGGAGTGACCACTCTGGGATTTCTGCCTCTCCTTCCTGGGGAAATCAGCTCTGGAGGGACCACTTTGGGATTTCTGTCTCTCCTTCCTTGTGCTCACAGCTGGCTGGGAGGGACCTGAGCTGCTCGTGCAGAAATCTCGATTTTCTGTGTTTGAAGGAACAAAACTTTTTTTGTTTTGTCTCCAAAATCTAACGGTGGTGAGATCTTTCTGGAATTCACTGAAATTTCCTCTGAAGTGGCTGCACTGGTTGGTTTTTTTCCTTTTTAGATGATAGTTTCCTTTTAGGTGATAGTTTCAGACACATTCAAACCCTTTCCCTGGGAGGCAGAGGGTGGGCGAGGGGAAGGAGTCGTGCTCAGCACAGCAAGGAGATAATGAGCTGTATAAATAATTAGAACACATTTTAAAGATAAGCCCATAAAGAGCCAAGAGTACCTTGGCTGAGTTCTCAGAGATGTGGCTGAGACTGATGATTTCAGCAGGGCAAAGAGAATTCAACTCTTGCTCTGTGTGGTCTCTGGAATTCAGAAGATGTGAGATGCAGCCATAAATGAGAATGTGACACACATTAACACTCACGAGCACATTCTGAGACTCCCTGGCTCCTTCTTTAGCAGCACAGGCAATGTTTTGTTTTGTGGAGTTGCCATGAAGATTTGCAGATCGTTTCTAAGGGTAAAATTCCAGAGTCTCAGTGGCACCTTCCCCTGGAGAGAGGATGGGTGCAAACACCTCAAATGTTCTGCTGTAATAGAAGATAAAATGCAATTCTAGACCTAACCAATATTTGCACAGATGACTGGGAGACGCATTTTAATGGCATTTGATCTTTACAAAAACCCCAGGATAATATTCCTGAGATGTTGCTGAGATGTTGCTGAGACAAGGAGGCAGGTCTGTGCCTGGGAGTCTGTCAGGATGGGGATGATTTATTCTCTGGGCATGAGCTGGTTCCTGTGGCAGGCAGGATTCCCTGGGAGGCTCTGAGGAGGGTGCTGGGCTCAGGGCTGGTTCTGCACACAAAAACCTGCCAGGTGCTGCCCACCAGGTGCTGCCCACCAGGCTCTGCTGAGCCTCCTGCCTCTCCGCAGTATTCTGGCTGAATTCTGTTATTTTAAAATCCTGTGCTCTTATTTGTTTATTTCCACATTCCCCTCTAATTGCTGACCTATTTGTGTGTCATTAAAAATGATTGTTCCTTAAATGTCTAGCTCATTTTTACAGGGGAGGTGTAGCAGGTGCTTTGAACATCCCCAGGCCTTGTCTCTCAGATGTGGCACTGTCTGCTTATCTACCAGAGGGTGTAGAGCAAAGCTCAAAATAATATTTTCTGCTATTTTGATCACGTTCCAATGACAAATATTAGTTTTCAGTATTGATAGGACTGGAGAGCCATGCACATCTGTCTTGGGTGCTTTGTCCCTGTCACTGCACGCGCTGCAGGGAGTATCTTGCTCCTGATGGGAGATGAGAAACACTCAGGTGAGACCCAGAACCTCCAGCTCAGGGCTTTACTGGCTAAAATCCGTGTGGAGCTTTGAGCCCAGCCCGAATTGCTGTGTGCTGGAGGAGCTGCCCAGCCCCAGCCAGGCACTGCTTTCTCTGATTGCTTCCCTTAAAAAAAACAGATACGAGCAGGCAGAGTCAGGCTGTGGCTTAGAGATGTGAGTGGTGCTGTTTTTAGTTTTTCTCCCAGGGGTTTAAGTGGAGAAGCACTGGAGGGGAGCTGGCTGAGCTACTGCCCTGCCAGTGCCTTGTTTTCCTCGTGGATTATCAGGGAACTCCAATCTGCTCCCTCTCATCAGCACCGAGCCACTTCCACAACAAAACCAGTGCGTGTGATCATCCTTCCATTTTCAAAACCCTGTGCCAAGCCGGCTCAGACACCAGAAAACGAGACCAGTGTGCACTGAAAGGTGCTTGAGTGTGGGAATGAGTGAAATGTGGAAGGTGGCAGTGGCACCTGTGTGTGGCTGGCACTCTGTGGATACCTGCTGGCACTGTAAATGCTGCTGCTGCCTGCAGCCCCTGCCTGTGCTGTGTGCCCACCAGCACAGACTCAGAGCTGCAGTCCAGGGAGACAGTGATTAGCATATTTTAAACCTGCCTGCTCAGGTTTAAAAACTGACTGCTCAAACACATTTGCATTAATAGAAGGATGAGACCTACTTCATGGTGTTCTCTGCATGACAAAAGCTAAAAATAGTTCCATTAGAACTTGGGCTGCAGCTCTGCTGAGTTTTAGCAGTTTGGGGGGAAAGGAAAACACTTTTGAAAGGTTATAATTAATGAGTTACATGTTGTTGGGTTTTTTCCTAAGGTATACCAAAATAACACCAGGAAATTGGGACAAGCATGCTTTTTCTGTGCCTTGGCATTTCGAGGGTTCAGCCTGGCTTCCCACCTGGGATGGGGGTGGGCTCTGCTGGTTCTGCTCCCAGCAGCTCCCCCGGGCTGGAATCCAGGGTGGAAATGGGAAGATGATGGCACAGGAGGAAAATTCTCCTCTGAATGAACAAAGTGAAGAACTGAGCTGATGCTGAGAGGAATCCAGCATGGAGTAACTTTATGTGAGAGAGTGCAAAGTGTGTTTAAACAGCTGGCAGTTTAGATGAATGCCCAGGAGAAGCTGAGGCTTGAAAACACCCAGTTTCCCGTTGTGATGGGATCAAAAGTAAAAATAAATTCCCTGTGGCAGTGGAGCACTGGTGGAAGCCTGGGCACTGTGGGCAGGGGAGCAGCAGCCAGGCTGCTGTGAAGTGAACTCTCACTGCAGCTGGCTGTGCAGGGTGACCTTTGAGCACCTGCTAATTTCTTAACATGCTCAAGAGTTTAACAATAATCATCTTGGGAGGGGAAGGAGAGAAATCAGTGTTGACAAGGAGCATTTGGATGTACTGGTGGTGCTGTGCCAGATGTGATTTAAATATCCCTGGGTGACAGAACGGAGGCATCAGGATGATTCATGATCCTGGCAGGGAAAAGTAGTAGAATATCAAGGTAAGCTGCTGTGGTGGTGTGGTCTTCAAAGCACTTCTAGGAGTTCTCACCAGGATATTTTGACAGCCAATGATAATTTGCAGAGACTTTGTTTGGAGTATTTCAACCCAGCTAAATACCCCATGTGAGAAGCTTATTCATATTTTTGAAAGGCTGGAGCCTCTGAGACCATTAAAATCTGGCTTTGAAAGCTCAAGAGAACAGTTGTTATACCCTTATTTCTGGCATGACATTTTCTATTTCAGCACTTAGGCTGTTCCTATTCTATCAGCTGGCTTTGAGTAGAAAACGTGGATTGATTGGATTTTTAGAGCTAATCAAGATCTTTTAAAATTCGAAATTTTATCAATCAAAAAGCTCAGTTCATAGCTGATTTTGTCGAAGTTTCCCTCTCTATTCCCACCCCTGTGCTGGTGTAGAAGGAGCTCTGTGTGCTGCCCACGGTTCTGAAAGCAGCAAAAAGCATTTCTGTGCTGAAACCCTTGTCCTCCTTCAGCAGCAGCTTTCTCTCTTTGCACAGCGATGGGTAAGACAGGGGAGGATGTTTGACACACCCTGAACTTCCCTGCTAATCCTGCTGCTCCTGCTGCCCAGGGTCTGGAGGAGGAGGAGGGAGCAGGATCCTGCCCTGCCCTTCATCCCTGAGGAGGAGGGAGCAGGATCCTGCCCTGCCCTTCATCCCTGAGGAGGAGGAGGAAGGAGCAGGATCCTGCCCTGCCCTTCATCCCTGAGGAGGAGGGAGCAGGATCCTGCCCTGATCTTCATCCCTGAGGAGGAGGAGGAGGGAGCAGGATCCTGCCCTGCCCTTCATCCCTGAGGAGGAGGAGTGGCCAGAGGCAGCTGCTGCTCCTGGCCAGGCTCAGCTTGGCCAGGCTCAGCTTTGCCAGGCTCAGCTTGGCCAGGCTCTGCCTTTCAGGCTGCACGCTGAGTTTTGGGTCCCTGGGACCTGCCTGGCTCCAGAGCTCCCGACCAATTTCACAGCAAACCTGATTAAGCTGTTAAATTGCAGATCACTCCTGACAGTAAATTAATTCTTAATCCAAGTCCTGTTCTGCACTGCATTGGGAGACTTTTGCCAGGAGGCCAGTGGCTTGAAAATGGGTAATTAAATTCTGCTGTAAATACATTTTTATCTACCCTTCTGCTTGCAGGAGCTGGCAAACAAGCATGAGCCATTAATTAATACCTGTAATTTGGTTTAGTTGGAATAAGCCCTGCTCCTGTCTGATTCTGAAATGTAAACCAAGGTTATGAAGTTGGGAGTAAGTAAAAGATAAAGAAGGCTGACCAAAATGTATTCATAAGAGAATCTGTTCCTGTTTTTCTCCATACAAATGTCATGTAGTTTGCAAATTTGGAAATAGTTTGATCTGAAGTCAATATAGAAAAAATTTTTTTAGAGCCCTGAATATAAGAAAAGTAACAACAGTGAGATTATTCTGGGCATTTCTCATTCGTGTGATCAGTCTCTGAGGACCCAGCTTTGCAGTTCAGCAGTTAATTTTTGCAGACTGATGGTGCCCTGTGGACGTGGAGCTGTGCACTCATTGTCCCCGAGGTTTCCATGGTTTGCATTTGCAGCAAGGGGTGCTGGTCACAGTTTGCTTCAGAAGGAAGCTAGAACCCTCTCTGCTTATTCTCCAGCCGGAGTTCTGAACCAAATCCAGTTTTCCCATCTTTCTTCCATATTTTTTCCATTTCCTTGAAGACCAGAACGCTTGACAGTCTGGCTCCTTTTTGAAGGTTAAATGCCTGCTGGTTCCCATTAGGGACAGAGGCTCCCTGTGTTCCCTGCCTGTGCAGAGCAGCTCCAGTGCCCCCAGCACCCAGAGGGATTCCCAGCCCTGCAGATTGCCCTGGCTGCTCTATATGCACACCCAGGTGCCCTGTGGAGGTTTAAAGTCCACACCCTGAGATTTGCTGCTTTGCTTTCCAACGTTATGGAAAACTGAACCGTGACTCCAGCTGAGACACTTTGTCATTCTGAGGGCAATGTAAATGTTAATAATTCAAAGCAATTAAAAAGCGTGTTAAAAGTCATGCAATTTTCATGGGCTGGCTGAGTGAATAATAGATGTCTTCTGGATTTTCTGTAGCTCCAAATTGTTGTTAAGCCAAGCCTGCTCCCATCCTGGAAGGTTCAGTTTAAGTGGGAGCCTGAGGTTTGCAATGTTTTTACATTTCCCTGCCCAGAGGCACAATCTGAGGTAAGAATGTCCCTGCTGTGTCCTGGGGGCTGGCACTGCTGTCCCTGACAGGCACAGGGGCACAGACTCCTGCAGCAGCCTCCTCTCCTCAGGGCAGGAGGATATTTCACATTTTTCAGTGCAGCCCAGCTTTACCTTGAAGGAGAGGAATTCTCTCTTGGCTCTTCACATCCCAAGGGGAAATGCTGGGAATGCTCTGAGGCTCCTGGCTGATTTCCTTGTGTCCCTGCCATGTCTGTGTGCCACATAATCCTGCATTTGTATCTGTGTGCCACATAATCCTGCTTTTGTATCTGTGTGCCATGTAATTCTGCTTTTATATCTATGTGCCATGTAATTCTGCTTTTATATCTGTGTGCCATGTAATTCTGCTTTTCTGTGTGCCACATAATTCTGCTTTTCTATCTGTGTGCCATGTAATTCTGCTTTTATATCTGTGTGCCATGTAATTCTGCTTTTCTATCTGTGTGCCATGTAAATTCTGCTTTTATATCTGTGTGCCATGTAAATTCTGCTTTTGTGCCTGCACTGGAAGCCCTGCCAGCCTCAGCCTTGTGAGCACGAGAGGGAGAACAGGGGAATCTGGTGAATCAAACTGACTTTGGTGGTTCTTTGCAGGGAACTGCAATTTGTGTGTTTCTCCTTGGTGGGTAACTGAGGGGAAAAATCTACTTTTGCAAAACATCACCAACAGAGAAAAATTACTGTGAGTTTCTCCCACCCCATTTCCCTTTGCTGCTGCATCAGCAGGAGGGTTTTGGGCTTTTTGATTTCAATTTTGGATTTTAATTTCAGTTCTATTTCTTGGATTCTAGCCCTGTGAGTGCATCTTCTTGTCACATGAACCAGTTTGGATTGACAGATGATGAGCTGGGCCATACCCTGTGCAAGATCTCCACTGTTCAGATCCTGGAAATAATTTTCCTGAAATAGGACTGTGTCCTTATCTGTAAAGAGAAGAAGGCTGCAGTCCTCCCATGTAGCAGCATTTTTAGCACATTACCATGTAATTAATTTCAAAACCAAGACAACCCCTCGAGTGTGAGTGGGAAATCTCTACCTTGGGGGAAGGTAACACCACATTTAGTAACCTGGAAGAACAGTCAGGGAGGCCCTGGAAAATCTGTGTCAGAGCTTGGGTAAGCAGCTGAGCTCTGGGGGGTTTGCTGGGGGTGCCAGTTGAGAAATTTCCATCAGTCCTGTCCTCGGTGCTGGTTCCTCTGTCAGGCTTCCAGCAGTCCTGTCCTTCCCCAAACCTGGTGGCTCCAGAGCATTGGTGGGGCAGGAGGAGGGAGCTGTGTGCAGGTTCTGCTGCAGCTGTGCAGGTTCTGCTGCAGGTTCTGCTGCAGCTGTGCAGGGCTGGGATGTCTCCCAGGTGCAGGGAAGGTTCTGGTGCAGGTTCTGCTGCAGCTCCTGCTGTCCCCCAGCTGCAGGTGCAGGTTCTGGTGCAGGTCCTGCTGCAGCTCCTGCTGTCACCCAGCTGCAGATGCAGGTCCTGCTGCAGTTTCTGCTGTCCCCCAGCTGCAGATGCAGGTTCTGCTGCAGCTCCTGCTGTCCCCAGCTGCAGATGCAGGTTCTGGTGCAGGTTCTGCTGCACCTCCTGCTGTCCCCAGCTGCAGATGCAGGTTCTGGTGCAGGTTCTGCTGCAGCTCCTGCTGTCCCCAGCTGCAGATGCAGGTTCTGGTGCAGGTTCTGCTGCAGCTCCTGCTGTCCCCAGCTGCACTGCAGTCCTGCAGGGCAGCAGGGCTCAGCCAGGGAAGGGCTCAGCCCTGCTGGGTGAGAGGGGTACAGGCGGGAATTGCAGCTGTGGGAGCTGTGCTGCACTCCAGGGGTGCCTGGGAGCAAACAGTGCCTGGGCTCTGTTCAGCTGCAAGCATCAACAACAAAGTAGGGTGGTTATTCCTGCCAGTGAATAACAGCTTTCATATTTTCCTTTCCCATTTTTTCCCCCCACACTCCTGCTTTGAATATTTCCTTTAGAATGTGGCAATAACAGTGTCTCAGGTAGGTTGGATTCAAGTGGCATCAATGTCTCCATCCTGTAAATGCCTCTTCTGGCTCCTAAGCAGGCTGAAAAATCAGAGCCTGGCTGAGCTGTTAGAACACATGCAGAGATCTCTGAAGAAAAATTAGCTTTCCTCACAGTCTGCAAAACTGCAGAAAGAGGAGTAACGACAAAAGCTACTGCTGGGCAAAACAAGTGATTTTTAGAAGGCTGCTGTCTTAGCTCACCTTTGCAAAGAGAAGCTGTTCTGTGCCTGTGTGTAACTGAGGGTGTGCCATGAAGTTTTCCCAGAGCAAAAGGAAAATCCCCCCTTGCTCCCATGCTGTCTGTTCTTTTAAAGAAGAATGTCTCATTAAAAACCAGTGAAATTTAGGTCTCATTAACTTACCTTTCTCCCCAGCTTTGGAAATGGTCAGTGCTGTGCTACAGCAGTGCACCAGCACTGATTTCTCTGCTCATGCTTTTGAAAATGTAAGAGAGTTTGTAGCATTCTGAATTTGGGAGTTTGGGCCATACTTTAAATGTAACCTCTCCTTTGCCTAGTCTTCAAAAATCCATTGGCATCCTCTAGAAGTTTAGAATACAGGAGGTTTTAAAGACTGTAGAATTCTCCTTCCTGAGGATGCAGATGAAGTTCCATGTTAACAAATGCCAAGAACAAGGATGGATGTTTCCCTTTCCTTCAGGACTGAGCTCCTGTGTGGGGTCACTTGTGACTCCCCTGCAACAGAAATACTCCAGCAGAAAGCAGAAAATCAGAGTTCTAATGCCACAGGGATGAGTTATGAGATCCCAGGCTGCAGGGATTATTGAGAGAGAGCAGCAGTGATCCTGGAGCTGTGGGTTAAACCTCCTGGGAGCTGCATGATGTGCCTTGTCCTGCTGGCAGGACAAGTGCAAGAAATGGAGGGATTTCCCCTGAGCTGGGCTGGGACTGTCTCAGAGCCACGCTGGGTCCCCAGGAAGGGTCAGCTTTGGGTCAGGGGAGTTCTCTGGGTGGCACTGAGCCCTGGTTGCTGCCCCTGCTCTCACCATCACTGCAGATTTTGGGGCATCTGCCCCCTCTATGCTGCCCTTCCAGCTCCTGCTGTGGGGTGGGATCTCTCTGAGTCTCCTGCTTTTGTGATTGTTGTCCTGAGCAGAGCAGGGTTTGTCACTCTGGTATTCCTCCCCTCTCTCCCCTTTTCTCTGCTTTAGGATGAATTTCAGTCAGAGGAGGTTGGAGTCACCCCCCAAAACTGAGGGAGAAAAGAAGTGATTGGGTTAATCTGGTAGGGAGTTTTAGGCGCATACTAATGACCCAATTAAAGATCTTAACTTTTCAGGATTTACTATTTGTAGGGGACTGGGGTTAATCCAGATGAATGACGCTCAAATGGTCCTTAGGTAGATCCTAAAACCAAAACTTTCTAGTACAGCTAAAAGAAACTCAGCCTGCTCTGTGCAGCTTCTCCCTGCTCCCCCCTGAGTCTCTGCGAGCACTTACAAACATTTATGGCAAGTTTGGTCTCTGGGTTTTTGGTTTGCCCTTTTCTCCCCCGGCAGGATTGGTGCCAAGTTTGAAGAAGTGTGAAATCATGATTTAAATGTGGAGCTTGTCTGGCACTGAATTTTTCAGCCTGCAGTAATTCACAGAGTGTCAGATGGGTGTGATGTGTCTGGTAGCACCACTGGACGTGGTGAGTGCTGCAGACCAGGCTGGCACTGCTCAAAAGCAGCAGTGGGACCAAATATCTGCCTGGGCATTGGAAACCCACCCTGGGGCGGTCAGAAATGCAATTTCAAACCGTTCTGTTGCCAGCTGGTTTGCTTGTTCACCCCAGCCTCTTTCAGGTTTTAGAAGCTGGAAATTCAGTCCTCTGAAATTCCTGAAATCAAAGTCTTGGTGCTGGCAAGGAGCTGCTCCAGGGCAGACTGTGTCTGAAACCAGAACCTTTCCTCCCTTTCATTTGCACAAAGCAGTTCAAAATGTCAGCTTTTTGTTCAGGATTCTAATAAAACCACAGCTGGGAGAGTCAGAATCCTCCACAAAAAGAGACATTGCCCAAGAGAACGGAGTGGTTTTATTTGCCAAGCACATTGTAAGTGTGGGGTGGGTGACATCTGAGCACTGGCTGTTGTTGTTTGGATTGTGTTGTGGAACAGCAAGGAAACAGAAAACAGCAACACTGGAATTGCACAGCTTCATTTCCCCAAAGGTTTAGTGCTTGTGTTCACTGAAGTCTGAATTGCTGTTTAAAATGAGGACTTGCCTAGAGGAAATTATTTTTTTAGTGTACATTTCGCTGGACAGCAAAACAATTACTTCCTAAATTTAGAAATTATTCTCTACTACATTCTAGCACGATTAGACAAGTTTTGGCATTTGAGCAACTTTCAGCACACGTTTTGCACATGAGAAGAAATAATGCCATTAGACAATCTGGCAGGGAGAAAATGTTCAGAACTTGGGTTTCTTTCCAGGGTGTGTGGGGAGCAGGATGGGGATTTCCATGGCAGAATTCCGGAGCACTTGAAAACTGTAGAAGAATTTCTTCACATGTAGGTTTGTCCAGAAAGAAAAGAATTTATTATACATCTAATTCAAGTGGGCAATACTGATTTATTTCTAATTCTTCTGTCCATTCTCCACCATTTGCTGGCATTATTTGTGAAAGGAGGAAATGTGTGAGGACTTTGTGTCTCCTGCCACAGGCTGGCTGTAGTGCTGTAAAGGGGAAGCAGAAGGGAAAAGAAATTATCTTTTGTTTAAATATTACTTTTAGCCTTCACAAGTTGTTCCAGATCAAATCTTTTCTTTGAGAACTGGCCAAAAATAGACAGGAAGAATAATCCCCTGAAGTGTGATAAGTACTATCATCAGAAATCAATCTGAGAAATAATTTCCATGATTAAATGTAGCGTGAATTGAAGGAGAAGAAAATGTGATTAAATCGGGCGTGGGGGAAAAAGCCTGCAACAACTTTTGTACAGAATTCAATTTAGTGTTAATTTGCTGGGAGCTTAGAAAATAGCACAACAGCAAACCACTAATGGAGGGGAAGGATGGCTGGTGAGGGAAATGCAGGTTCAGGAGAGAATCCAAACCCCCTCACTGCTGTGGAGAAGGGGAAATTCAGGGCTGGGTCCTGCATCCACACCCTGCACTCAGAGTTTTCAGAGTCTCCCGTGGAGGGGAAACATCTGAGTTTCACCTTGCAGGTTACCCTGGCAGGTGTTCTGTCACAGGTTACCCTGGCAGGTGTTTGTTCTGTCACAGGTTACCCTGGCAGGTGTTCTGTCACAGGTTACCATGACAGGTGTTTTGTCACAGGTTACCATGACAGGTGTTCTGTCACAGGTTGCCATGGCAGGTGTTTTGTCACAGGTTACCCTGGCAGGTGTTTTGTCACTGGCACAGGGATCTCTCAGGGATCTGATCCTGCTGCCTCACAGCTGCCTGGGAATCTCTTTTTTTGCAGGCAGATGTTGTTCTTTAGCAGATAGCTGGGAAAAAAGAGTCAATAATATGAAATTAATGTTTTAGAAAACTTCCTAAGTGTGCAGCCATCTGGGGCTATCTTTAATTTTCACTTTCAGCCTTCCTTTGGCTGATTGCTGCATCAGAGAGACTTGGGGAAGCTCAGTTTCTTTCCAGCCCAGTGCCAGGCTGGGCAGATTCATCTGCAGAAGAGTTTGGAATCATTTCTCTGCCTTCCCTCCACTCCCAGGCCTTTCAGATGCAGACAGATCTATTGTCAGATGGTTTTCCCTGAGGTTCTCTGCTAGCCATCATATGAACATAATTCAGTGGTTTTCAGCTCTTTGTGTGCCAGAAATGCTGCTTAATTCCAGTCTTTATTCATAATGGGAGATGAACTGATTGAAATTCCCCTTTGGAATGGCAGTGAGGTGTCTGGAGCTGGGCCCTCACTCACAGATAATTTTAGTTAAGGGAGCTTTGGTTGAACCATGGAAGGACCAGTGGAAGGTTCTGTCCAGCTTTCCTTGCAAAAACATGCAGGGAAAGCATTGGCCCAAAATACTTTGCTTTACTCATAAATTTGTTTAGTGTCTCTGTGTACCACCTTATCTTAGCAGAAGATGAAAAATGGATTGTGCAGTCTTACCTGAAGGCTGTAATATTATCTGTTCTGAAAACAGAATTTTTGGAGCATGAAGAGCTGTTTTTGAATGATGCTTCTGGCACCTAATCCTTAAAATTATTCAGCATATTTTTCTCTGTCTGTGTCTCTCTTAAAATGAAAAATTATCTTCCATTTTCAAGTCAGTTATAACTTCTAAAAATTGGGCTAAACTTTTCATAGAGATTTCCAAAATTATGCAATATATTAATATAAGTTTTTGCCTAATAAAATTACTCTGAGACAGCTGAATGATCACTGATGCCACCAGAGTTCACATGAGGGTTTTTAACGTTTGCATCTCTGCATTTCTTGCTAAAAATCTGCCAGTCTTTGAAAGAAACCACAAAGCTTTTTGAGCTGTGGTTGATGTTGAGCTTAGGTTCAGCACATTTCATCCTTTTTTAGTGCCACAAGACTGAATTTTTCACCTGCTGGGGCATGATGTTTCCATGACAACAGCTGATCCTGTTTGCTGTTCTCTGCTCTCTGAGCACGACGGAGAGGAAAAGCTTGGGGAGAAACGTTTGTGAGAGCTGATCTGACTAATTGCACTGAAAGGATCAGAAAAGCAGGGCAAGGAATGGCTCAGGCTGAGCAGGGACAGAAAATGTGTGGTGTGGGGAGCAGCAGGTGATGGAGACAATAAATGTGTGCTGGGAGGAGCATCTCAGTGATGGAGACAATAAATGTGTGCTGGGAGGAGCAGCAGGTGATGGAGACAATAAATGTGTGTTGGGGGGAACATCTCAGTGATGGAGACAATAAATGTGTGCTGGGAGCAGCAGGTGATGGAGACAGATTAACCAGAGCTGGCTGGGTCTCTGCATCCATGGAGAGATGGGGAGATGGATGGAGATGGAGAGTTGGGGAGATGAGGAGATGGATGGAGAAATGGAGAGATAGATGGGGAGGCTGGGCT
>JAOTQZ010000759.1:489919-504631 GCA_026546895.1 Pogonocichla stellata
AGATGGGGAGGCTGGGCTGGGCTGGGCTGGGCTGGGCTGGGGGAGCAGAGATGGACCCGGGGTCAGGGGGATCTTTGGGGACATCCCCAGCTCCCAGGGCTGCCCTGCCACCCCTGCCTGGCCCCTGCTGCTCAGCAAGTGCAAACCTCAGAGCTCCTGCAGGTGACTGAGCACAGGATGGTTCTGCTGCAGCCTCGTCCCTGTCGAGCTCTGCAGTGATCAGAACAAGTTTGTTGGTGCTTTTGAGCTGGTGATTTTCATTTGCTCTGCCACTAGAGAAATGGAAGTGAGTGGAAAATGTGGGTGAGAAGCTTCTAGTGAGTTTTCACCAGGTGTGAGGGGAAATTCCTGCATGTGCAGGGGCCACAAAAACCACGCTCTGCATTTTAATGATTTTAAAATATTTGGTGCAATATTTAGTTTGACCTACAGAACTGAATTAGATCTGTAGCTCATCCTTTGAGCTCAAGGTAAAAAAACCAATTTCCTACAAATTGAAGCTGTGAAACAAAAGCTATGCAGGATGATGGTAAGATGAAAATACTGTTCAGGGGACATCAGGGAAAATTCCCTTCAGACCATGACAGCTTCACAGCAGCTGGCAAGAGGAGTTAATGTTTAAGCCACACTTTGTGCCTTTCCACAGGAGCAGGGATGTTGTTCATTCCTTTCTCCCTTAGCACTGGGTAATTTTTCTTTCCCTCAGGTGTAATTTGTCCCTGGAGGAAGTAGGACTGTGCCATGGTAAAGGAGAATTAGACCCTCTGTATTTCAGACACACAGATTATTTTAATGTGTTGAGAAGTGAGTGTAAAAATAACTGAAAAAAAAACCCTGAAGAAATGCTGATTTTGCTTCAGCCCACCAATCCAATTGATTAACTCTAATCCTATCCTTCCCTTAGCCATGGTAAAATCCAAAAGGAGTGCTTTGAGGAGAACTTGCACATTTGGTGTTTGACTGCAGAGAGCTGCAGGCAGAGTGGCTGCTGTTATTTACCTGTGTGTGATGCTGCCATAAAACCACTGCACCTGGATGGATCTGAAGTTCTGCCTCCACCCTTTTCCATTTTTAAAAGAGCTGAGAGGGTCTTGCCATGGTGGTACTGTGTGCCATAGGTGAAGAAAATCAGATGGAGAAGAGAAGAAACTGAAAAGTAAGATAGAGAAGTGAGAAATAAGGGGAAGAGAATGCTGTGTGATGAACAGCTGTGAGTGATGGCCCTGGTCTGAGCAGCAGCAAAACAAACCCAGATCCATGGGATCCTGAACCAGGGGACCTGCCAGCTCTGTGCCTCACCTGGCCTGGGATGGAGCTGCTGCTTCAGAGGAAAGGGCAAAAAACTGGGAATAAACGAGCTGGTGGAGCAAGGCTGGTTATCCCCAGGGTTTTACTGAGCAGGAGGAATTGTTTGTGTTTCCCCAGGACAGCTGCTCCCAGTTGCTGTGGTGCCAGCACTGGTGATTTCCAAGGCCAAGGAGCTGCTGCAGCTCCTGTGGCCCTTATTTAGCAGTGCTTTTTAAGAAGTGCTATTTTTGAGTGGTGTTTCTTGTGCTAAATTCAGCCTGCTGATTAGAGGGGTAAAGCTGCATTTGTTTTCCTTTGTTAGAACAGAGCAGAATTTGCACGGAAAAGTTCCTATTTTTAAAACCAAGGGAATCCAATTGTGAAGTGATTTTGTTTAAAATGCAAGAGTCTCTGAGTAGCTCTTTCTTTACCTTAGGAGAGGTGGTGGAAAACACTCATGTCTCTTAGTTTCTCTTAGTGTAGGAATTCATTAGTTTTCAAGCATTAACATCAGAAAATGTCCAACTGCTTTCCTGTGCTGCTGCTAACATGTGCTTCACCGTGGCAATTGAGAGGAAGGAACAAATGGAAATAGTAAAACACCTAAAAAGAGTAAGACTATCTCGTTTGTTTATTTTTCATTGTACGTGCTAGCTTTCCACTGGCTAATAAAATGTGATTTATTATGAGAGCAGCTTTCTGGGTGTGGAGGCTGTAGCAGAGCAGCAGCTCCCTGAAATCCATCCCTCCCTGCCCAGGTCCCTCTGCTCTCCTGCTGGTGGCCAGAATGGGGCAGGACAGGACTGCCCCTGCATTTCCCAGGTGCTGGTTGCAAAGCTGAGGCCAGAAAAGGCTCCAGGGCAGTTTGTTGTGCAGGCTGTGCCTCAGCCCAGCTCTGCTGGCCACGGGGAGGGTTTTAGCTGTGCTATTGAGGATGAGTCAGCTTTGCCTTTAAAATGCAGCTCTTGGAAGAAATCAGGAATGAACTGGAGGTGGTGAACCTGACCTTTGAAGTGAGTCATTTGCAGGGCCAAAATGCATGAGGAAAGATCAGAAGATTCATAATTTTCTTCTCTTTACAAACCTGCAGCCCACAGCTTTTTTCCCTCTGCTCCTGCATGAATTCTATTCGTGTATCATCTGAACAGAGAACTCTCACAGGGGATTAGAATCAGAATGTTCCAGTGCAGCCCTTCCAGGTGACTGGCAGCAATAATTCTCAAAGAAAAAGAGCTGCAAATAAATGAGTAGTGTACAAGACTTTTTTTTTTTTTTTTTTAACAAAAATAATTGATGGATGAGCAAACTAGCACATAGGGCAACAGATGCCTTTCTCCAGGCAATGCAGAACCTTGTTACCCAGACAGGGGTGTCAGATTGCATTAAATCTACCAAAGCCATCCTCCTGCTGGGAATTTTTTAGCCAGTCCTCACATCCATAGGAGAAATTTTACTTTTGCTCTGTTGTGAGCACACATTTATGCCTTCGTTTCTGCACTTTAAAAGATGCAACTCCTATATAAGGTAACACAATCTCTTTTTCATGTCTGTAATATTTAATTTGTCATAGCTGTTCCTTTATTAATTGTCCCATGTTCTGTGAAGTGTGTGCTGGTGTGTGAACCTTCCAGTCTGTGCTGGGCACCCCAAAATCCTGGGTTCATTTGGGAGGGCTGCCCATTGCCTGCTTGGGTCTGCTCTCCAGGCTCTGAGCAGATCATCCTGAGTGTTGTTCCCTTAGCTCAAAATCCTGAGCTGAGAGTGCCTGAAGCATCCAGCAGGGAATATCCCTGCCTGGGATTCTGCCTGGCGTGCTCCAGACACTTCAGGTGCTTTTTGCAGGTGCTGCTGCCCTGGTGCAGGTGCCTGGGGTGCCAGCAGGTGTGAAACGTGTGATGTGGGTTGTGCTGCTTGTGTTTGCCTTGGGAAAAGGCTGCAGCAGGGCAAACACAAGCCCTGAGCAAGCTCTGCCTCTGTCCATTAGAAGAAGTTTGGGGTTTGTTTGTTCTGGAGCTCGCTGGTGCTAACCTGGGACACTACTCTCAGGTTTTTTTCTGGGGGAAAGTGAAATTGTTCTACAAGCAGCTTCTATGGCTTATTTTCCTATAGTTAATTTCCACATTCATTTATCTGTAAAATTTTTGGATTCATACAAGATTAGTAATTAGATTGCTCCAAGCCCTTGATTTATTTTATTTTTTTTAGTGAGTATTGTGTAGCAACATCATGAGAAAGGAGTGCCAGACTGTGCAGCTGATCACTGAAACCCTGTGCCAAGCCTCTGGAGAGGGGCAAGGAGCTTATTTGGAAGCAGGAAATTGTGTTTCCTCTGCACTGGCACTTCAGTCTGCTCAATCTGGTCAGCATTTGCCTTTTTCCTGTCTTGGACTGGCTGAGCTGATGAGCCCTGCTCTCTGCTCTGAGCAGCTGCAGAGGATGGATCTGCAGGTTAAATGGGAGACCTCAGCTGACTCCAGTGAGATGCTGCTTCTCAGGCACAATTATATTGTCAGAATTGTTCCAGGCAGTGAATAAATGGGAGAGAGGCACCACAGAGAAAAAGGACAAAACTCTCATTAAATTTGTATTAGGAAGTCAAAAGCTATTTCAATAAAAACTAGGAGGGATGAGAGAAGAGTGCATGGTAATGCTTTCCACAGGTTTGTTTTTTGGACTGGTTCTGCTTCACTGCCAAGAAGTTTAACAGCCTCAGTCACGCCAGGCTCCAGAAGGAATTGTGAAATCCCACACAATTTCCTCCCAGGCCCAGGCAGTAACAGAGTGGGGCCCGTTTGCACGTGCCCATCAGAATTTGGAAGAGTTGCCAGACTGGGAGTGGGGAAGGCAGGAGTGGGGAATCCCTGGCACTCAGGGGAGGGCTGGAGGCAAGCAGCAGGTCCAGGCAGGTGCCAGCCTGTCCCCAGGCAGGTGCCAGCAGGTCCCCAGGCTGATGCCAAGAGGTCCAGGCTGGTGCCAGCCCATCCCCAGGCTGGTGCCAGCAGGTCCAGGCAGGTGCCAGCCTGTCCCCAGGTTGGTGCCAGCTCACCCAGGTTGGTACCAGCACATCCAGGCAGGTGCCAGCCCAGCTGAAGGCTGCCCATGTCTCTGTTCCTTTTGCTGCCCTGCAGGCTCACTGTGGGGCTGGCACTGGAGGCTGCCCCATGTCTCTGTGCCCCTTTGCTGCCCTGCAGGCTCACTGTGGGGCTGGCACTGGAGGCTGCCCATGTCTCTGTGCCCTTTGCTGCCCTGCAGGCTCACTGTGGGGCTGGCACTGGAGGCTGCCCCGTGTCTCTGTTCCTTTTGCTGCCCTGCAGGCTCACTGTGGGGCTGGCAGGTGTCACAAGTGCTGCCCTGGTCTGAGCTCTCAGTGCTGCTGCCAGGCTCAGGCACAGATGGGAAATGCCCTGCAGTGCTCCCTGCAGGGTGCAGAGGCTGCAGAGTGCCCAGTGTCACTGATGGCAGCTTCACAAGGAACTGGATTTAGGATACAACCTCCAACAACTCCCTGTGGGAACCTGTGCAAAATCAAACCAGCCAGAGGTGCTGAGGATGCTGCTGGTGTGTGCTGAGCTCATCTCTTGGTCTGAGTGGCCTGATAAAGCATTTCCACCCTGGCAGTTTGACCTTTGGCTGTATATTGCACTTTTATTCACTGTTCTTTTTTCCCAGCTTATATTGCTGTGTAAATACATAAAAATGTATCCTGAGGCTGCAGTTAATACCTGGATCTTTAAGCACAGGTTCTTTGCCTTTTGCCTTCCTGCATTTCTGACAGAGATGCTCTGCCCAGAGCAGAGTGTTTGTGCTGGAGTGTGGGATTTACTCATATCATAAATAGATACTCATTAAAAGTCAGGTGAAATATGAGAGTGTTAAAGGGTGTACATGACTATACATTCCAGTTGTGGCTTTTGCCCTCAGAATGCCTTCTGGACACCTAAATTACTTTATTTTCTGGGAGTTGAGTCTCTTTCTCCTCCCAGCTCTGGATGAGGTGAGGCAGCCAAGGGTGAGCTCTTGGTTACCTCCACAGGGAGATTTTTGTTGTTATTTGTTTTTGTTGTTATTTATTTTTTATTTATTTTTGTTGTTATTTATTTTTGTTGTTATTTCTGTAGGCACCAGGCCTGTGAAGCCAGGTCATCTCTGTTTGCTTGCACATCTTTAATCAGATCATCTGCTGAAAACACGGGGGTTTATGGCAGAGCTGCCTGTAATTGCAAATTAATCTGGTGCTTCTGCACCTCATATTGCTCTGCAGAGTTTGTCAATGCCAAATAATGCAAAACCAGGGCTTCCTTCAGCACTTAATGGGCTGTGCTGGGATGAAGTCAGGCCTGTGACAGAGTTTATTTGTGTTTCAGGAGAAGGAGCTGAAGGATGCTGAGCAGGAGAAGAAGCACCTGAGCCTGCAGCACGACAGTGTGTGTCCCCCAGCTCTGCAGCATGGCCAGGTAACAGCGTGGGAGGGGACACAGAGCATGGGCAGGTGACACAGCATGGGCAGGTGACACAGCATGGGCAGGTGACACAGCATGGGCAGGTGACAAACAGCAGGGGCAGGTGACACAGAGCAGGGGCAGGTGACACAGAGCATGGGCAGGTGACACAGCATGGGCAGGTGACAGCAGCAGGGGCAGGTGACACAGAGCATGGGCAGGTGACAAACAGCAGGGGCAGGTGACACAGAGCATGGGCAGGTGACACAGCATGGGCAGGTGACAGCAGCAGGGGCAGGTGACAGCAGCATGGGCAGGTGACACAGAGCAGGGGCAGGTGACAGCAGCTGGGGCAGGTGACAGCAGGGGCAGGTGACACAGTGTATGGGCAGGTGACACAGAGCATGGGCAGGTGACAGCAGGGGCAGGTGACACAGCATGGGCAGGTGACACAGAGCATGGGCAGGTGGCACAGCATGGGGAGGTGACAGCAGCAGGGGCAGGTGACAAACAGCAGGGGCAGGTGACAGCAGCAGGGGCAGAGTGCCCCTCCCAGGCACTGAGTGCCCCTCTCTGGGACAGCAAGTGCCATTGAAAATAAATCCCAGCAGGTTGTCTCAGGAACAAATGTGATTTCCAGGTGAGCGTTGCAGGCACGCTGCTGGATGTCAGAGGTGCACCATGCCTCTGCTGTGAACTCCCTTAGCGTGGTAAATTGGTATTGGGACTTGGTAAAGGATTTTTTTTTTGTGATTTTGGTGAGACTCAGTTGGAGAATTCTCTTCTTTTTGTGGAAAATTTCTATCTGTCAGTTGGGGTTTTCTCCTACTCTTGTGCATCTTAAAACTGCAGTTTTGAATTTCTCAGTAGAACGTTGAAAAGCTCTTGTCCAGCAGCAAAAGCCCCAAACTCTCTTTAGCAGTTATTTCCCTGCCACATGCAAGAGCCTCAGCTATTGCAGGTCCTGGGAGAAAATGCATTTTCACAATAACTGCTTTTCCTCAGCTCTTCCCTGTGCCTGCTGGGGACTGGAAGGTCCCTGTGTGCCTGCAATGGGAATTTATCTCTGGCACATCCTGCACGGGCTGGCTGCAGGGAGGAGGGGAGGCTGATGTGCCTCAGCCCAGCACTCACATCTGCATTCAGGGGAGGAACAGCAGCAGCAGCCCCTTCTGAGAGCACTGGGCTAAAAATAAACTCCAGCCTGCCATTGCCACGGGGCTCCAGAGAGCTGCTGGGCAGCCTCACTCGTGTCAGAGGAGCTGCTGGGCACAGCTGGGCACAGCTGGGCTGGGGCTGCTGGTCACTCACAGTGTGGCCACTGCTGGTCACTCACAGCTGGGCACAGCTGGGCTGGGGCTGCTGGTAACTCACAGTGTGGCCACTGCTGGTCACTCACAGCTGGGCACAGCTGGCCATGAGGGGCTGGCTGGGTCCCCAGGGCACTGCCCACCCCAGAATTTGGAGCTGGCCCTGCCTTTGGGCTGCAGTTTGTGGCATTTTGCTGCAGTTTGTGCTCAGCCCCTGGTGCTGAGGCAGCCCTGGCACTTGCTGCTGCTGAGGAGCTGAAAGAGGTTTTGTGTGAAAAGGCAGAGTTTTAATAGTTTGTGATGGAGGCAGCCATGTGTATCACAGCATCACTTAATTTTATCCATCCATCTGTCTACAAATTCCTCCCTTTCCTAATGTGTTTCTCTTCTCTTTATTGCTGTTTACACATTGCCTTTGCTCTTTGCCTCACGAGGAACATAAAGATAAAGTCTCACCTGGGCAGTTTTACATTCTGGCTGGCACACAGTCATGTGCACCATTAGTGCCATGAGGGCTCAGGGCTCTGGTGACACTGGAACTGTGAGTCCTCTATCAGCAAGTGCACAGCTTACACGGTTGACAAGGCTTTATTGTAGGTAATGGTTGTCCTGAGGGACATTGGAAAAGTCTACTAAAAGCAATTTAAAATACAGAGGTCAACATTTGCCACATTAGCCACTAAGTTAGAAATAAAACTCCCTGTCAGTATTGTAATGTCAGAATTTATCATACTGTGGGTGCTTGTTTCTTCACATCTATTAAATACTGTGAAAGGCACAGTGCAAAAATTCTGGGTGTTTGCACTGCTGATCTCATACAACAGCCTCAGCACAACCCAAAACTTGCTGAAAGAGTGCTGGCTCACTTTTAACAAATTTAACAGTATGTAATCCTGTTTGTGTACCCTGAATGTTAACAAACCTTTTGTTTCCCTCCTTGCATAAGAGATTTTCTGAGGTTTTTTTTACCCCACACAGAGGCTGAGGATAGATTGTGCAGTTTAGATGGCATTTTATTGCTCAGAATGTGTGAAACTGCAGCTTTGGATGTGGGGGTTGGAGCAGAGCTCTGACAGAGTTAGGGCTCAGCCCTGAAGGGGAAAACCTGCCTGAATTAATTTATTCTTCTTCACCCTTGAGAGCTGGCCTGAAAACCAGGCCAAGTTCATCCAGGCACAGGGGCTGGGGGGAGGATTGAGCTCTGCTGTGGCACTGGCACAGCCCCTGCTCTCTGCTGGGCTGGAATTCACTCTGCAGGGGTGTGAGGCTGGCTGAGCCCACCCCACAGAGCTGGAATTGTACCCAGTTCTCCTGGGTTTGGTGCTCTGCTAAGGGAAACAAAACCCTGAGCAGGTGTGGGGCACCTGTGGGAAATCCCTGTGTCCTTGGGAGGGCTGGGGCACCGGCCCTGGCTTGGTTTCATCAGAGTGCAAGTGAGTTGGGGATGAAATATGGAAATAAAACCAGCTTTATTCACTGAGAATGCATTTCCAGTAGAGCAGAGCATCCCCATGGTGACACAGGGGTGATGTTCTGAGCAGTGCTGGCAGCTCCCTGTGCCCGAAAAAAGGGCAGTGCTGGGTGATGGAGCTGCTCACCAGCAACAGCAACTGCTGCTCCTGGGATGGTTTTCAGGAGCTGTTGGTTCCTGGGGATGGTTTTTAGGAGTTTCTGTTCCTGGGGATGGTTTTTAGGGGCTGTTTGTTCTTAGGGATGGTTTTCAGGAGCTGTTGGTTCCTAGGAATGGTTTTTAGGAGCTGTTGGTTCCTGGGGATGGTTTTTAGGAGTTTCTATTCCTGGGGATGGTTTTCAGGAGCTGTTGGTTCCTAGGGATGGTTTTCAGGAGCTGTTGGTTCCTAGGGATGGTTTTCAGGAGTTTCAGCTGCTGGGATGGTTTTCAGGAGCTGTTGGTTCCTGGGGATGGTTTTTAGGAGTTTCTATTCCTGGGGATGGTTTTCAGGAGCTGTTGGTTCCTGGGAATGGTTTTCAGGAGTTTCTATTCCTGGGATGGTTTTCAGGGCTCTGTGGAAGTGTTCAGGAACCAAGGGCTCCTCACAGAACCTCACTCTGCCTCCAAGGAGGGCACGGGTAGTGAGTGTGAAGATACAGGATGCAAAATAAACTGGCTGATGAATTGAGCAGAGAAGCATCAGAGATCAAAATGTTCCCTGTTGCTGCCATGAAATCAGAGCTGTTCCTGCTGCACTCTATTTAGGTCAGCTGTGTTTGCCACTGGGAGCATTGATGTTTGGATGTGCTCCCTGAGTAATCCAAGTTCATGGATATCCCACATGTGCTCAGGCAGCCTGGAGAGAGCATTAAAGTCACATTTAAGAGCAAATGTTGTCTAAAAAGGAAAAAGGGAAATGATAGTCTCATCAGGCTTTATGGTGCCATCTGGGTTATATAAATACACAGCATCCCATGTAATGCATGATCTCAGAGGAGGAAGTCCTGGGGAGAATTCCCTGTAGGAATATTGAAAGGTATCAGTGTTTCTGGGAATAACAATAGTAATTATCCAAAGGAGTTTGGTAGATTTGGTTCTGTTCTTTCCAGTGCTCAAAATCCAAACCCTGTTCAAAAGCTGATCTGCCAGCAGTAGAGAAATTCTCAGCCCTGCTGTATTCCTAAGCTTTACCAATTTAGGCAGGCACGTTGGGATCCTAAATGCAAGATCCTGAGATGTGTAAAATTCCTGCAGTTCTACCTGTCTCTAACCCATCTCTTCCCAAAATTCCACCAGCAGCCTGGAAAGAGCTGTTTGTTCTGAGAGCCCCTGCAGGGAGAAGCTGCTCCCTTGCTCCCAAAAATATTCAGAATATAACAACTAACGAGTTTTAGAAAAACTCCTTTCCAGAGGTTGGCATGAATTGTTTTCAAGACAGGGAAATCTAAATCTGACAAAAATAAAATAACCTCTTCTTGTAACTTGTTCAAAACATTGCAGCTCATTAATCCTGAGGAAATGAATCCCAGACAAGAGCAGGATTGCATCATTGATCCTCATACCTCACTGTTTCCCTTTTCCACCCCATTATTCCTCAACAATATACACTGACTGATCTGAGCAATGCAGTGCATGATGCAGGAGTTAATAGATTCTGAAAATCCATTGTTTAATAGTTTCCTTATAGAGAACTGAGAGGAAGGCAAAAGAAAAATCCGTGCACAGAAAAAAAAAATCCTGAGGTTGACAATAATTGCATCAGTTCTTGTGGAAAACATGATTTGTTCCCTTTTCCTCTCTTTTTTTCTAGTCCACTGCACTCCAAAGAGCCCTTCTGCAGAGCTGAATGCAAGGGCTGGCTGCAGCCATTTAGATTGTTTGGTCCATGGCAAAATTTGCAAGTTAACAGACTGGAGCCAGAAGGCAAATGAAAAGGCTGAATCAGCTTTCCAAACCTGGATTAGGAAATGGCCAGCAGAGATATCCGTGTCCAGGACTGCTTAATGCCATTTGCTCTTACAGAAAAAAATAAAAATACAGTAAATAGATTGGGGAGGTGGGGGGAGGAACTTGTCACTGCCTAAGTGGAGTCAGGAGGAAGCAGGAGCTGCCCAAGATGAAATCCTGAGCACTGAGCTCTGGGCTGCTTTGCTTTGCCCTGCCAGGACCCTGCCAGGACCCTGCCAGGACCCTGCCAGCCCTGTGGGTGCTGCAGTTCCAGAGGAAACAGATGCTCACTGGCAATGTTATTGCTTCCTTCCCTTCTGTAAACACTGCAGAAAAGTGGCAATAGTGTGTGGAAATCATGCTGGGGGTTTTTTACCCCAGTGTTTTTTCCTGCTCGATGTTTTCTTGATGTCCAAGGTGCAGTTTCTGATATGGTACAAGCTGTAATAATCCTGTTAAGCTCAATACAGATCTCATAAAGTGATCAGGGCTAAGAAATCAAATTTTCAGCTGATCTAAATTAAAGAAAGAACTTTTCCATGGCAGGCTAAAGGCATTCAATGCATTTTCTTGTTTTCTGTGTCTGTTTATGAAGTAGTCATTATCACTGATGATTCATAAAATCCTGTATAAAAAGACTGGATCCTACTGAACTGGTTAATGTAGGACCAAGTGAATTAAATCACAAAACAAATCTTATTTTGTGAGTATCTGATCCTTTAAATACCACCTGTATGGAAATGTTTTAAGGGAGGGCAAGGGCTTTATTGCAGAAGAATTCCTATTTTTGAATTGCAGGTGCACTGATTTCAGGTGTTAACACAGGCTGATCATGTGCATTTCAGTTTATTCTGAAGTCCAGAAGAAATGTAAATTTGAGTTTTGTTTTATTTTATATATATGTATGTTAGATCTCTGCCTCTTTATAGAGCACCTCCACCTCTGAGGCCCCCGAGGTCCAGAGAATTTAGGAATGCTTTGACTGACATTGATTTTGTTCATGGCAGGGTGTATTTGTTTAAATTTGCATGGCTTATGCATGACTCCAGTTTGGCTGCCAGGCTGCAGTCCCTGCTGAAATGTTCTGTGTGTGAGACACACACAGCTCCCTCAGTGAACATCCCTTTGGGTTTCTGGGCTTTTCTCCTCTTTCCTCTGAGCCTTTCCCTTCCTCCACTTGCACATGCAGAAATTCTTGTGCCAGCTGTGGTTTGCCTGCATTCCTTGCAGTCTGGGCAATAACTCTGTTCTATTTTTCTAGGTGAAATCAGACTATGACCACCTTCGAGAAACCCTCCTCAGAGTGACCCAGGAACGAGATTTGGCTGTAAGGGGAAAACACCAGCTCCAAGCCAAGCTGGAGAACTTAGAGCAGGTCCTAAAGGTGTGTACCAACCCTAAATTCCACCAGGCCAGTGTTTGTGCATCACTCCTGGTGCTCAGCCAGGGCTGCACTGCAAACCCAGGCACTGAGTGCCCCTCTCAGCTCTGATGTCAGTGTGCAGTGAGAACTCCAGGTGCTGACAGGGATCCCAAACCAGCACAGAGACATTCAGAGACCTGTACCTGACACTGTATTAGCAATTGCACTGTGCACTTAGTTAAGCCAGAGTGAGAAAGAGAGGATGAGAACATGAACAAGCTGCACAGATATTTTACTTCAGAGAGCTCTGTGTGCCAATCTACAAAATATTCCTGTGGCCTTTACCTTCTGTACCTCTCACTGTTCTGCTTGAGAACTTCTTCAAAAATTTTCTCTCACTGAAACAAAAATTGTCAGGTGGGAACAGAGCTCCTGGCTTTTCATGTTCAGTGCTTTTCTCCCCTGAGCAGAGCCCTTGAGAGCACCTGGAGCAGACCTGCAGCCCTAGAGCTCCTTCTGGCACTGAGCAGATGCAGCTCATGGGGTATTTCATGTGTGTCCTCACACGCTCAGGAAATCAGCACTTTGGGAAAACGGCTTGCAGCTTTCCAGCCGTTGCAAAAAAAGTTTTGAGAAACGTTTAGCCTAGTTTCCCTGTCTGAAAAGAAGTTCAGTTTCTCTTTTGAGAAATTCAGGCTACATCAGCAGAGCAGAAAAGATGGAGAAGTGCTGAGTTGGCTGGCTGTGCAGGGCTGGCAGTGCCTGTGGTGTAGCAGGCTCTGATTTCCTGCTGTGTGCAGGCAGCAATTCCCATTCATCCCACCCAGCTGCAGCACAGCTGATCCTGTGCTCAGAGCAGTGTGAGGGTTAAATCTGCTCCTCCTCCAGCTCTGGGCACGAGTTCTGCTCTGCACACAGGGCTGGGTCCTGTCCTGTGTCCCCTGTGCCCTGGGACACCCTGCCCTGCCTGCAGCTGGCACAGCTGGAGCAGCCTGGGCTGTCACACCCCTGGGAGGAGCAGGGGGAACAAGAACCATTTCAGCAGCCCCCAGGTGCTTCCAGCAGCAGTTTGTGCTCTCTAGCTCCAGAGTCTGGAAGAAAACTGCTGAATGCAGGATGTGCCCTGTGCTGCCCTGCTGCATGGGTGCCTTTGGCCTGGCAGATCACTGAAAACTCCTGCACACTCCCTTGGGGGGACAGAGACCATTTGACAGTGGCTCTGAACTGGGGACTCCCTGCTCCATTTTCTCTGTGCTCCTCTGATTGTGGCTTTGCCCTCTGGTGCTGCAGCAGAGTTATTAGGAGCTCTGGAAAGGGAAGAGGGAAGTGCAAATTCACAGGTGGGATGTTCTGAGCTGCCTGACACTGACAGGGACAGCACAGCCAAAGGGATTGCCACTGTCACCTCCTGCACAGGCCACAGCCTCCTGCTCATTGCTTTTTGTTGTTGTTGCTCTTTGCAATCAAAGAAAGAATTAATAAATCCCAAGCAGAGGCCAAATGGAGAAATTTCTGCTGTTTTTGCAAGCACATCCAGGCTGAGAGATGTGAGCCCCCCTGGCTGTGCCCCTGTGCTGTGGGTAATGTGTAGCAGGCAATAACTGCTCGTTACAGGTTAGAAATGTGCTCCATAAAATCCTCTCTTGTGGACAATAGGAGATATTTTGGGCTGTTCTTGTCAATTTTCGCCCCTGCATTTGTTTTCCCAGGTGCTGATTTCTAACAGGTTTGTGTGCAATAACTCAGTGCTGCAGATAAGGCATTGTGCCTCTGCTCTGAGACTATTATGGGAATAGGATGTAATTTGGAAAATAAAAATCTTTAATACCAGGTTCACCAGGGAAGAGATCAGAATCTAGAAAGAGATCTTTCTTAACTCCCATTTATTAAGAGGGTGTTTTGAAAGTTGCAGTGATGCTGGAGGAGTAATATTAACCTGTAATGAAAAAGATTTCTATCTGCAAAGGGTGTCTTGACATTGTGCAGCTTGTGCTCTTCCCAGGAGCCTTTCTCATATTGCTTTGAGTCATGGGCATCAAATATCCTTCAGAGGTTGGCTGTGAGTCCTGTGCAGTCCCTTTGTCCAAACCCACCTGTGTAAGCTCTGCTCTGTCTCATTTTCTGTAGATAGCAGGCAGGGATCAGCAAAGGCAAGCTGTTTCTTTTGGGTCAGCATTTGCAAAACAAACCACAGCAGCACATCCTAGATAAAGGGGCACTCAGGGAGCTGGCAAGGTAATTTTCTCCAGGCTTTGGTTTGTCAGCACAATGCTCCCAGAACTGTGCCTGCTGGTGAAATGGGCCCTGCTCACCTGAGCATGGCCAGGGCTGGTCCTGGCAGAGCCAGAGCCCTGCAGCCTGCCAGGGGTCATGTCCAAACGCCTGAGCTACCTCTGGCTCAATTCTAAATTTGAATTCTTCTAAATTCCACCCCTCATCCCTGCCTGCCAGGGAGGGAACACGTGCATCCCTGGCCATGGCAGCCTGAGTGGCTGCAGCTGGGGCGGTTCAGTGCCCTGGCTGTCCTCATCCTTGTCCTTGTCCTTGTCCTTCTCCTTCTCCTTGTCCTTCTCCTTCTCCCTGTCCCCTGTCACAGCTCAGTGCCCTGACAGTGTCCCTGTCCCAGCACATGTCCTGACACTGTCCCTGTCCCCTGTCCCAGCACATGCCCTGACAGTGTCCCTGTCCCAGCACATGTCCTGACAGTGTCCCTGTCCCTGTCCCTGTCCCAGCACATGTCCTGACAGTGTCCCTGTCCCAGCACATGTCCTGACACTGTCCCTGTCCCTGTCCCTGTCCCAGCACATGCGAGAGGCTGCGGAGCGGCGGCAACAGCTGGAGCTGGAGCATGAGCAAGCCTTGGCTGTCCTCAACGCCAAACAGCAGGAGATTGAGCTGCTGCAGAAGGTAGGGGAC
>JAOTQZ010000759.1:512452-523113 GCA_026546895.1 Pogonocichla stellata
GGCTGCAGAATCCCCTGGGCTCCCCCCGGCCTTGGTCCCTGTGTCTGACCCCCCTGTCACCTTCCCACCCCAAAACCCACCACCCATCCTGAGGGGGCAGATTCCCAGCTCACAGCTGCTTCTCTCAGCTTCTCCTTTGTTAAGCCTGATGCCTCAGAATCCAAACAGAGCTGTTTAATTTGGTGCTTGTCCCAGAGCCTGCAGCACCTGCTGTGGTTTGCACGAGCCACTGGGGCTTTCCTTGTTCTTGTTGGGTTTAATACACAAATGTTAACGTAGACATTTAGGAGGCTTCAAGCTACTAGCAGAGGATGGCAAACCTCAGAGACGCAGCTGATTTTTACAGAAGGCAGGACAAGCACACAAACCTGACATGCAGATGTGTGAAGTCACACAGCTGTAGGATCTCCCTGCAGGTGTCCTTGGCAGTGATTTTCTAGCACTGCCAGAGCAGGAGATGAGGAATTGCCCCTTTGGTGATGAAAGGAGAAATCCCCCCGGAGCTGTGGGGTGCCCGTGGGTCTTGTTTGAGTGTGGGGGAGTTTGGAGGGCGGTGGGGGGGCTGTGCACCCTTAACCCCAGAGTGTGCCAGAGCCTGGCCTGGCCCAGGGGGCTGCCCAGGCTGTGTGTGGGCCGTGCTGGGCCGTGCTGGGCCGTGCTGGGCTGTGCTGGGCTGTGCTGAGCCGTGCTGGGCTGTGCTGGGCCGTGCTGAGCCGTGCTGGGCTGTGCTGGGCCGTGCTGGGCTGTGCTGGGCCATTCTGGGCCATTCTGGGCCGTGCTGAGCCATTCTGGGCCGTGCTGGGCCATTCTGGGCCGTGCTGAGCCATTCTGGGCTGAGCTGAGCAGTGTGTGAGCCGTGCTGGGCCATTCTGGGCCATGCTGAGCCGTGTGTGAGCCATTCTGGGCCGTGCTGGGCCATTCTGGGCCATGCTGGGCTGTGCTGGGCCGTGCTGGGCCATTCTGAGCCATTCTGGGCCGTGCTGGGCCATGCTGGGCTGTGCTGAGCCATTCTGGGCCGTGCTGGGCTGTGCTCGGCCATTCTGGGCCATGCTGAGACGTGCTGAGCAGTGTGTGGGCCGTGCTGGGCCATTCTGGGCCGTGCTGAGCCATTCTGGGCCATTCTGGGCCGTGCTGAGCCATTCTGGGCCGTGCTGAGCCATTCTGGGCCATTCTGGCCCGTGCTGGGCCATGCTGAGCCATTCTGGGCCATGCTGGGCCATGCTGGGCCGTGCTGGGCCATTCTGGGCCCTGCTGGGCCGTTTTGGGCCGTGCTGAGCCATTCTGGGCCGTACTGGGCCATTCTGGGCCATTCTGGGCCGTGCTGAGCCATTCTGGGCTGTGCTGGGCCATGCTGAGCCATTCTGGGCCGTTCTGAGCCATTCTGGGCCATTCTGGGCCGTTCTGGGCCGTGCTGAGCATTGTGTGAGCTGTGCTGAGCAGTATGTGAGCCATGCTGAGCCGTTCTGGGCCATTCTGGGCTGTGTATGAGCCGTGCTGGGCCGTTGTGGGCCGCGCTGAGCCGTGTCTGTCCCCGCAGGCCAAGGTGCGGGAGCTGGAGGAGAAATGCCGCATGCAGGGCGAGCAGTTTAACCTGCTGGCGCGGGAGCTGGAGCGGTTCCGGCAGCAGGCGGGCAAGATCGAGCTGCTGAGCGCCCCCCTGGGACCCCCGGAGCCGGCTGCCCCTCCTGCCAAAGCCCTGGGCCAGCTGCTGAACGGGATCGCCACCTCCATCGGCAAAGGTGAGCCGCGTTTGTGCGCGCTGCAGCCCGTGACGCGCTCAGAGCGGGGATCTGCCCCTGCTGCTGTGGGGTGGCACCCTCACATCCCAGAGCGTCCCCCGAGCCTGCACTGAGCTCTTCTGCCTTTATCTGGGTGCTGCTGTCAGCAAAGCTCTCTCTGGTTGTTGCTGAGTGTGGGGGTAAGCACCTGTTCAGTGTTAAAACTGTGTGTTCTTCGTGTGAAAACGCAGCTCTCCGAGGGAAGAATGGCTGGCTGTGTGCACAGGCTTTGTGGGGAACCCTGCCCTGTCTCAGGGACAGCAGCAGGGCTGCTCCAAGGAGGAGTTCATGGGGGGAGGAAGCACAGAGACCCCACACACTGCACTGGCCATTACATTAGAAAACATTTAAACAGAGCTGGGTAGAAAATGGGGGAACTGAATGGAGTATTTTACAGACATGAAAATGGTTCGGGCTCCGTTCCGTTTGGGCTCGGGTCCATTTGTGCAACAGAAATGATGCACTTCTCCATAAAAAATCGAGAGTAAAACATTCCAAAAAGCAAAAAATAGTTTCAAGAGAAATGGAGAACATAAACCAAAAAGACAAAAAATCACATCTGCATTGGTGTTCTTATGCTTACAGTCCCCAGCACAGCCACCAGTGTGTGTTTACCCAAGATCTGTGCTGAACTTTCACCAGGTCACCTCCTGCTGCCAGAGGCAACGGCTCCCCCAGGGCAGAGCTGTGTGCACCATCCATTATTCATTGGGAAATTACACAGATCGAGGCAGGAGCTTACCTGAGCACACTGCAAACCAGCCTCCTTGTCAATCACATGTTAGTGTGTTATTCCATGTAATCACACATTAGTGTGTGTTATTCCATGTTCATCACACGTTAGTGTGTGTTATTCCATGTCAATCATGCATTAATGTGTGTTGTTCCATGTCAATCACACAGTAGTGTGTGTTATTCCATGTTCATCACACATTAGTGTGTGTTATTCCATGTCAATCACACATTAGTGTGTGTTATTCCATGTTAATCCCATGTCACTGTGTTATTCCCTGTCAATCCCATGTCAGTGTGTTATTCCATGTCAATCCCATGTCACTGTGTTATTCCATATCCATCACATGTCACTGTGTTATTCCCTGTCAATCCCATGTCAGTGTGTGTTATTCCCTGGCAATCCCATGTCAGTGTGTTATTCCATGTGAGGAGTGTGATCAGGACCAGCCAGGCTGGAATCACCTCAATTGTCCTGCACAGAAACAGTTGTCAGCTCGTTCTCCTCGGTTACAAATTCCCCCAAAGCTGTTTGAAAATCAGAGTGGAAGGAACTGGAAAGGTTCAGTGGTTTGAATTTTCTCCTGAGCTTGCAGAGAAACTCTGGTGCAGGATCTGGGGATCAGAGCTGGTTTCCCTGCAGCTCTTGTCAGGGCAGGGTGCTGAGCTGGATGTGACAGCAGGGCAGGGCAGCTGGGGTGACATCCCTGGTGACATCCCTGTCCCATTTCAGCCCAGTGACTCTGGATTTGTGTGCCTGGGCACACCTGGAGCTGCTGCCAGCCTCGGGCTGCTCTGCCCAAGGCACATTAAAGGCACTGCATGGACAATTCCTGGGGCACTTCCTGATAGACACAAGGATTTAGTAGAAATTTCCTTAATACCAACAGCAGCAGCTCCTCATGTCTCCAAGGACAGGATTTTCAAAGCAACAATTAATGTAGAAGGAAAGGTAATTAGGTATTGAGCTGTCCTTTAGGCACACGTGAAGGTCCAGCCTGTGTCACTGCGATTGATTTAATGGAAAGCGAAAATCAGCTCAGCATCTTTCAGGCACTCAGTCAGACTGTCCCAGCTAATTTATGCTTATTCTTATGCTAATGGAAAAGCCTTTTTAAAAACTTCCAAACATGCCAAACTGCAATCTCCCGGGTAAGCCTTGAGTGAAACCACAGCAAGCACAGCCAGCTCTGCACCCAAGGCATTTCAGGGCCTTCCTCTCCAAACCTTTCCTCAAAACCTGCTGGTTCCTGGGGGACTTGGATGCAGGGCCTGCAGCACTTGTGTCTAAACATCAGAACTGCTTGGACAACATTCATCCCCAGAGTGAATGCTCTGATAGCAATAAAGTCATGTTTGAGCAAGTGGGCAGGGTTTCTAATTACTGAAATCAACCCTTTCTCAATAATGATGGCAGAGTACAGCAAGTTCTTCAAAGCAGAAGTGTAATTATTTTTATTATGTGTGAGGAAGAAAGAACACGAGAGGGAGCACAGGGAGAGCTTTCAAAGCAAAGCAAATGATGGAAATGAGATCAGTTTATGACCAGCTGCTTTGCCTTAATTAGGGATGTTTGAATGTATCAGGAAATGAAATAAACCTAGCCAGGATGGATTAGAGCATAAAAAGTTCACTTGAAACGTACAATAATGTCACAATCAGATATAGAAGCATTAAGATTTATTATTCATCAGTTAAGAGGCTCATTGAAATGGTCTTTCTAGATAATTTAGGTAGTCCATATGGAATCAGCAATTGCAATAAATAAAATGGAGAGTCTAATTGTAATGCAAGCATGGACAGATTTAATTCTCCTGAAACATTTAAATTAGATCTGGTGCTCTGCCTTTTTCCTTGATAGGGTGCTCTTCAGACCTCCTTAACAAATATTTGCCAGTCATAGGAAAATAAAGGCCATTTTAAGCATGCATGGATTTAAAAAGATTTCATAGACAAAACCCCCGTGGCTTTATAAGGTTCTTCTCTAGTGTTTGAAGAAAAAAAAAAAAAAGACATTTCTAGATGCTGCTGTGTGTTCTCATGAGCTGACCTTTTGCATATTTTACTTTTAACTCTGGTTGTTTTTTTTTCCAGAGGGAAAATATAAAAGGAAAGGTGTTCTACTGGGAGTTTTTTGTTTGTTTGTTTTCTTTTTTATAGGTTTCCAGTTAACAAGCTTTAAAACACTCTGCAGGTCTGATTCCTTCTCATTCTGCTGCTCCCAGGGCTCCCAGTGAACTTGCCTTGGATGAGGGAGGGAAGCAGGTTTAACCAGTTTGTCTTTGGAGGCAGAGTTAGGCCAGTTTGAAATGCAGCCTTTTGTGTGTGTGCTGTGCTCCCAGCCTGGTTCCTGAATCTCAGCTTTGCTTCAGTTCCTTTGTTTTGCAAGGCATTACTTGATGATGCTTGTGTTTATTTTTCAGTCCAGCCGTGGCTCTGCACACGTAGAACCACATGAATTTAACAGAATATTTGTCTGGTAACCTTTTTAAAGGCCCCTCTGCAGAGCACACGGGAGCTCCTGCTGAAGGGTTTGACATTTCTGACACAAAACCTGCTCCTCCCAGTCTGTGCTCCTGCTGTTGGACACTCAGTGTCTCTGCCTGGCAGGGAGGTGTCTGTGGAGGCTGTGTGGAGTTATCAGCACTAATTACTGAAACCAGCCCTTTCTCGGTGATGATGCAGAGTACAGCAGGTTCTCCAAGCCAGAAATGTAATTATTTGGGGGCAGAGATGTGCCCAGGCTCTTCCTGCAGCCACAGCCAGCACACACCATTCCCTCCTGTGCTGAGGACTCAGGGCCAATTTTGTGTACCCTTTTTTCCACGTGAAAAAAATAAAACAGGTCCATTTCTTCCAGCACCTTGATATTCCTGGAGTCTCTGATAATGTGTGTTCCTGTGCTGGTTATTATCCTATATGGATGCAAAGCCCATTGCCCTAGAACCGTCCTCCTCATTTTGTTCCTAGTGCCAGTAATTTGGAAACAAAGCCTGGAGAATGCAGGAGGTCTGAGACCAACCAGAGGCTTCCTTTGAATGAATAATCACAGTTGGCCCAATTATTTATAGCTTGGTGCTGACAGGCTGAAATGGCAAACACATTAACAGCAAACAGAAGGAGCTAAATTGGCTGAAGGCTCCTGAATGGGGAGGACTTCTCTGTTATAGATGTGAGAAGGGTTCCAAGAATAAAGAATGTGCCCTTTTCAGCCTGGGGATTGCTCTGAGTGGGCCTGTTGTAATTAATCTTTAGTGTGGTGAGTTGTGTATTTCCCTGCTGTCAATGTGCTTAAGCTGGCCTGCTGTAAATTACAGTGATGCAGAGAAAATTAATCATATTGGACTAATGAGCACACCAGAAAAACCCTCTGCTGGTGTTCTTGGAGCTTGTTCTTGTTGCAGAGTGAACAGAGAGGTTCCTCTGATAATTCCTAGTGACGAGCACTGGGCATCTTGAAATCCAGTAACAAAACATTTCTGTCCAGACTTCTGGCAGAATAGAAGAAATGCTGAACCCACACATACTGAGGGGCTGGAAAATCAGAGCAGAGGCTCATTATGTTAATGAGAAGCAGAATGCACTCTCACATCTGAGTGTGCCAGCAGCTCTGCTGCAGCCTCTGCTCGTGCTGCAGGTGAAATCAGCTCCCTTTAATCCCTGCTTGGGACTAACCTGACAGCAAAAGGGAAAATGTACAAGTGGTTTTTACTCAGCTTTTGTAGCCTCTCCTGCAGCCTTGACAACACTGTCCTTGCTTGTGTCACCTCTGGTTTTCCCCTGAGTCAGGAGCAGTGCTCAGCCTCTTGTGCACTCAGCGTGCAGTATCACCTGGCTTTTTGTCTTTTCCTTTCTTCTAAACTGCTTTGAAAAAGCACAGTAAAAATACCCCAAAAGGGTTTTTGGGGATTTTTCCCTTTTGCATAGTCTTAGCTTCCAGGTTTTAGGAGCTGGAGAGATGGCCCTGGGATCAGACTAATGTGGTTTGGGGCTGGTGTCAGTGAGGAACTCCTGGGAAATACTGAACAGGTGCTCCTGGCACTTCCTGCCTGCCAAGAGTCCGACAACTTCATTGCAAAATGAATATCCTGCCAAGCAGGTCCTCGGCATTTCAGGCTCCTTTAGAAGACAGATGTATGACTGGATTCTGATCTGCAGTGTGTGACAGAGTCCCCAAAAGAAGGAAAGGCTCCCAGAGCAGCTCTGTGGTGCTGGGTGTGTCACACACCATGTCACAGACCTTCCCCAAGGGGCTCAGAACAAAGGGGGGCTCCTTTTCACTGGGGGAAACGTCACTTGGAGTTGTTTGGGTTCAAATGCCTTCACTTTCTGCATTAGGTTTTGTTACAGGTTTTGACTTAAGCAATTTACCAGAAGTCTGGGAGCTGGCAGAGCTCCTCCTGTGCTCTGCAGCCTGCCCACCTCAGCGCTCATCGTGAATGATTTTAACAGGGGAGGGAAATAACCTTCAGCAGTGTGCTGGCAGTGTTTGTGCCTGGGAACTCCTGATCTGGTGTCTCTGTCCCTGGCAGGTCATGAAAGCCCTGCTGGAAGTCGCTGTGTGATTTCAGAGTTCATCCGACCCCTGCAGATCTCTGGAGACAAACCAGAGCAGCTCTCTGTCAAACCCACGTTCCTGTCCAAGGCCAGGTCTGGGACCCCAAGATGCAGATTTGATTCAGACGTGAGTCCCTTTGAATTTTTTACTGAAAAACTGATTTAGGGCACAATATCGGATTCTTGTATAGAGGGGATTCCATGGGCATGTCTGAGGATTATCCACAGGAAATATTTGTGTATATTTGTGTATATATAATATTTCACCATTACTGAAAAGTGGGAACATTCACTGCTTTTTGAAGAGGCCACAGGAAAAGCAGCTTAGCAAGGAGACTTAGGGAAGCAGAACTGACAGCAAGGAGCAGGAGAAGCACATGTCAAATTTAATTCCCTTTTTCTATTATTTTGAGTTATCTCTCACTGAAATGTCAAGCCCTCTTTTGCAGAACTGTTCGTTTTGTGCCTTCCACTGTGTAATTATGTGATCCACCCTTACATTATGCAAGCTCACAGAAATTTAGCTCCATCCCTTTTTAGAGATACCCAGACCCAAGGGAGGGTGTATGAATTAAATCTAAAAAATGGAGCATAGTGCTGGGGAGTCTGAAATAAATAAACAAACAAATAAATCAGTGATACTCTGCAAAAAATAGACCTGCAGCTGCCCAGGTTGTTCCTGTGAAAAAGCCTTCTAGAAGAACCATTCCTGCTCCATGAGGTGCCCACATAAAGGTGTCAGGGGATAATCCTGGCAGATTTTCCTGGATCCCCCAGTGATCCAGGGGGAATCCCTGGGAGCTGCTGGGGCTGAGTGCTGCCAGAGCAGAGTGTGCTGGGCTGGACCAACCCTCAGAGGTTAATTCAGGGGAGAGGGACCCCACTCAGAATTTTGGCAGTTTAGACCTGGGAGCTGCAGTTCAGTGTTCACTCTGTCTGGATTGTAAAATTTTTCTCAGTTTTTGGACAATTAATTTTACCTGATCCCACTTTTAACCTAGTATTTCTACCCTAATTAAAGTCCTCTCAGGCTCAAGCAAGAAGTCGGTCATTTTTTCTGAAATGGTTCACAGCAAACTGTACAGTAAGTGAAGTTCATCCCTCACGTCAAAACCTCTAAGAAAGAGATAAATGGGCAGAGTCTGTGTTGATGTTTCATGTTAGAATTTAATTATTTTTTCCTTGATATTGTGTGCTCACTGATTTATATCACCTGTCAGGAAAACTGCTCATTCTTCTTTTTTTTTTGTAACCACGTTCTCTTTTGTCTCCCCTCCCTCCACAGATGGATAATGATCAGAATTCCAATACCTCAAAGCAGAGATATTCTGGGAAAGTCCATCTTTGCATTGCCCGTTACAGGTAGAACACCCATCCCATTACAGATACAACAAATACCAGTAATATTCACCATCAGGTCTGGCTTCCCCTGCTCCATGCCCTGGCTGTGGGGATGGATGTTCTGGGCAGCAGAGCAGTGCCTGAGCTCTCAGGGGGAGCTGAGCCCAGCCTGGCTCTCCCACCCCTCTGCATTCCTGTCCTGCAGTGCCTAAATCAGATTAAATGGGTGCCTCCTGCCTGGAGAGCAGCTCTCACTCTGTCCTTAACAATCACTTTTTCCAGCAAGAAAAGATTGGAAGTCCATCACTGGTTTAATTAAAATTTCAGGCATGAAGAAGTGTCATGATAAAAATTTCAGTGACTAGCAGGATGGATATAGATTTGTACTTTCTGTCTCTCAGTAGGTTTTTGTAGATGTAGCTCACTGGTTTTGTCTTCTTTTACCTTGCCTCTGTAGAAGTTTAATGAATTTGTGTAACAGGAATGTAAAAATTGAACACAGTGACTGGATATAACCCCCAAAACTGAGTTTGCTTTAATTCACTGTAAAAGATACAGAGAATTTTGGCCAGCATTTTTCAGGAGCCCTAAGTGAGAAGTGTCTGGGTGAATCCTGCAGGCAGGGACGGGGGTTTGGGGGCAGAGGGAGGCACAAACTGCCCCGAGCCCACTCCCAAAGTGAGCCAGGAGGGGAGCAAGGGCAGTGCCTGGGGCAGTGCCCCGTGGGGCTGCAGCCTGTCCTGAGCAGAGCTCTGCCTGTGCCCGCAGCTACAACCCCTTCGATGGACCAAACGAGAACCCGGAGGCAGAGCTCCCTCTGACGGCAGGAAAATACCTTTATGTGTACGGGGACATGGACGAGGATGGCTTCTACGAAGGTATTTCTTCTTTCATTCACTCAGTCCCTGAATTCATGCTAATTCATGCAGACTGGAATCAGCTCCTCTGTCAGACGCGCTCCAGATCCTTCCCTGCGTCTGCTCCTAAATCGGCTGCTAAAATTAGCTTTATCACCGTGGTGTTAATTAAAAGAGTTTCTGCACCAGCAAAGCCGCTCCTTGCAGGCAGAGCTAATTATAAGATATTTTATAGTGTCAGCTTTTCCTGCTGGCAAGATTGAAGTTGACAAAAAAGCTTGCTGGCAGTTCTGGTATTTCCCTTAATAAGCCCTTCTGTTCCCAAACTGGGGATGTTGTTTCTGTGTTTTCTCCCATCCCCTGGCCCTTATCTTGCCCACTGCCATGGAAGAGGTGTTCTCCTTCAGGGGTATTGTTGGATACTGCTGGGAGCCAGGGAAGCAGTTTTAGATTTTTCTCATGCTCCTCAAGGACAACACAAGAGAAAAAATTATAACAATGATTAAACACCTGCTGGATATATGAGAGACGTGTTGTTTTCATAAAAGCGTGTTTACAAGGGGTGTTACCTTCCTTGTACCAATTAAATTGTGTCTATGCTCACTCCACAAGCTACTGTATAAAAGTGTATTTGTTTCCCTAAATAAAGGGCTTTTTGCTTCTCTTCTGCACCAAGGAACTTGTTGCTATATTCCTTTCACTGTTCCCATGGCCCAGATGCAACACAGGGCTTCTGATGGTGACAGCGTAGGGTTAAAATGTTTCTAAAACATGGGAATTGTGTACAATGGATTCAGGGGGTGGAAAGAAAGGTTGGGTCTGGTAGGGCTGGGAGAGGGAACCAGGCCCTGGGAACAAATGTTGAGCTTTGTCTGCACCTGTGTAATCATCATATGATAAATAATATGATCGTTAAATATAATGATTGTTTGGTAATTGAATAGAATTATTGTTTAATCATAATAAGAATAATGAGAAACGATGTAATTGTAGCAAGAATTATAAGAAAGGATGTTTGGGGGGTCCTGATGAAAATTACGAGAAGACATGCTTGGGTAAGATCAATGTATACAATAGAAAAATATGGGTTTAATCATCAGATACAGTTATATAATGAAAAGGGTATAAAAACGTGTCCATCTCGAATCCAGATTTGGGTTTGCACCCCTGATTCCCAGAGCTCCTCAGTAAATAATAATTCAGATAATCCTCCCGCGGCTGCGCGTTTCCATTCCACGCTAACAGCGGCGTTGCTCTTTCCCGCCAGGAGAACTTCTGGACGGGCAGAGAGGCCTGGTCCCTTCCAACTTTGTGGACTTTGTTCAGGACAGCGAGGCGGCGGGCAGGGAGCAGGAGCAGAGCCCGCAGGGCCGCGCGGGGCCGGCGCCGCAGGGGG
>JAOTQZ010000759.1:537187-559795 GCA_026546895.1 Pogonocichla stellata
GGGATCTGCAGGGCTGGCACTGCAGCTGTGCCCTGCTGCAGGGGATCTGCAGGGCTGGCACTGCAGCTGTGCCCTGCTGCAGGGGATCTGCAGGGCTGGCACTGCAGCTGTGCCCTGCTGCAGGGGATCTGCAGGGCTGGCACTGCAGCTGTGCCCTGCTGCAGGGGATCTGCAGGGCTGGCACTGCAGCTGTGCCCTGCCAGGGCAGCCTCACCTGCACAGCCCGTGCCACTCTCAGGACACTCAAACGCCACCTTAGCAGCAACAACAAAGGCAAAAGAATATTTCAAAAACTATTCTTTTCTTTTCTTTTTGTTCTGATGTATGACTGCTGGTTACAAAACTGCCATAAACCAGGGAACCATTTTTTTTTTTCCTTTCGCAGGTCTGCCAGGCAGCTGGGTCACTTTTCAGCTAACCTTTCAGTTAAAAACTAAGTTTAGTTGCCTTTAGAGCTTGTGCCTGCAGCTGTGATTGCGCTGGTGAGTGCCCGGCCGCGTCCCCTGGAGGCTGGCACTGACTGCCCCGCTCTCTCTGTTGTGTTTTGCAGCTTTTGGGGAAGCCAGCCTCGGCAGGGCGGCCGGACAGGGCCGAGCACGGCCGGAGGGCGGCTCACGGCAGCGCGGGGGCTCCGCGGGCTCGGGCGCTGCTGGTCCCTTCCATCGGTCAGTCCCACACCCCGCGCTCCTGGGAGGGACACCCTGAAACACACAGCACAGGCTGCTGTGCGGCCAGGCTGCTCTTGGCTTGAGGGGGAAAATGGGCTGGGATGGGGCTGGTCAGGGTGAAAACCAGCGCTGACTCTGCCGGGAGCCTTTCCTTGCGTTTCCTGCCGCTGGAGGTTGGTTAAACTTCCTAAAGCTTAGGTACAACCTGGATCTCACCTCGGAAAAAATCTGCTGGCAGGTTGCTTTATGGTCAGTGAAATCAATGTGCATCCATCCAGCCATGATCCTGCCGCTCATCAAACATCTTTTTGTATTCCCTTGCCATTCTCCTGACTACTTTTGTCATTAATTTATGGCAAACTCTTGCAAACCTAACAGAAATGGCTTTCCTATGTGCAAATGTCAGTGTGGTACAGGAAATCAGCCCAACTTCCAGTGCAAGTTTTGTAAGTTGTTTTTTAAAAATAGTTACTTGCTAAGAAAAAAAAAACCAACCAACAAACAAAAACCCCCCAAAACAAACAAACAAAAAACAAAAAAAACCCCCAAATAACACTAAGCTTTATAGGACATGCAGTGAGGTTTGGGGTCTTTGTCACTGAAATGCCAAACATGTCTCCAACACTAACTGGGATATTTGGATGGTGAGGCCAACTTGTATTGCTGAATTGTTCCTTTCTGAATTTGCTTTCACAGATGGCTACGGTAGTCATGACCATCTTTCTCCAGATATTTATGAGGAATCTGAAACAGATCCTGGCACAGAAGATCTTTCCACTCGAATATTTGTTGCACTTTTTGACTACGACCCCCTGACCATGTCCCCAAACCCCGATGCTGCAGAGGAGGAGCTGCCCTTTAAAGAGGGACAGATCATTAAGGTGGGAGTGGAAACAAAGCAAATAATGACAATTTCACGGGCAGGGTCTCCTTTGTGATCAGAATCCAGGGGTTCTTCCTTCAGACGTTCAGGCTGTAAATCTCACTGGACCTGGTAATTAATGTCTTGTGCCAATGGCTGAAAAACAATCACAAACTGGGCAAAAGTCTCAAAGTTGCTGTAGATGGTTAGGGCCAGTCTCAGTTAAAGGTTTAGGTTAAGCCCAAAGTTGTGACTCTGAAGCTCCCCGTGAGCATTGTCACCAACCTCACGTTACATGGTTTATGCCAAAGAAAAAGAACTTGTTTAGGAGTTTACTTTCCTCTGCAAGGATGTGCATTTCAGTCAGGTATTTTTTAATACCTTAAGTCATGTTTTTAAACTAAATCAGAAGACAATAGCAGAGCTTGAGTACATTATGTATGAGATAAGCATTTTTGATCATATAAAAGTTGTTTGAATCAAAATAATGACATTTTGGCACGATTTTGCAAATGTTTCATTTTGGATATGGTGCCCTAATAATTCCATAGACATCAGGTAAACGTCTGGCTCAGCACAGGGAGAAGCTGATGGCTTTTAATGCACTTTTTGTCCCTTTCACTGCTAACAAAAAATGTCCAAATTCTACTTATATATCTGAAATCACTATTCAAATAAATATAACAATCCCAGTTTTATAACCTAAGTCAGAGTGGTCCAAAACTAATATAATTCCAAATCTAAACTGCAGTTGCCATCTATGCTTTAGTAACCCTTAGCCTGCACTAAAATTCCTAAATGCTCCAACCTTTTTGACCAATATTCCCATTCTTGGAACATCAGGTTTATGGGGACAAGGATGCTGATGGGTTTTACCGTGGAGAAACCTGCACAAGAATTGGCCTTATCCCCTGCAACATGGTCTCTGAGATCCAAGCAGATGATGAGGAGATGATGGAGCAGCTCCTGAAGCAAGGCTTCCTTCCTTTGAACACTCCAATTGAGAAAATCGGTGAGAGAAAACACAGAAAGTTTCATTGCAGACTCTTGGGTCTCTTAACTTGGCTGCATCCCCTCTGCCTCTTGCTTCCATGCAGATGTTTTTACATTTTACAGTCATTTACTGCCCCAGGGATAGATCCTGAGCCAGTGGCTGGGTGACTTTATACAACCAATATTTAACCTAGGAGACAGCATTTGCTGCAAATGGGGACCTGCACTTGTTGCTTTCTTTTCTGATTTAAAAAAAAAAAAAAAAAGAGTGGGTTTTTGTCTCCTGCAATGTTTCTGGGCACAGAACACGATCCCAGAGCTGTGGAGTCTGCTGTGCACAGGGAGCTGAGGATTCTGTGCCTTAGGATAAAGAGAGAGCCAGAGCACCGTGAAGAATTTTTATTTTTACTTTTATGTTTATTTTTATTCCTGAGCCCTGTGTGGCCCCACAGCCTCTCTTTGTGAGTGGGGCTGCTCCTCTGTGACTCTCACCCCTGTGCCAGAGCACTGCCCACCTGCTCCTGCACTGGGAAGGGCTAAGGAGCAGCTGCAGCAGGACTGGAGTTAGAATGAGAAACAATTGAAAATAATTGGAAATTATTAGAAATAACTGGAAAGTAATTTGAAATAATTGGAAATAACTGGAAACAATTAGCAATACCTGTCAATACCTGTCAATACCTGTCAGTACGTCTGTACCTGTCAGTACCTGTCAATCCCATCAGTACCTGTCAATCCCATCAGTTCCTATAGTACCTGTCAGTACCTGTCAATCCCATCAGTACCTGTCAGTACCTGTCAGTACCTGTCAATCCCATCAGTACCTGTCAGTACCTGTCAGTATCCATCAGTACCTGTCAATCCCATCAGTACCTGTCAGTACCTGTCAATCCCATCAGTTCCTGTCAGTACCTGTCAGTACCTGTCAATCCCATCAGTTCCTGTCAGTACCTGTCAGTATCCATCAGTACCTGTCAATCCCATCAGTACCTGTCAATCCCATCAGTACCTGTCAGTACCTGTCAATCCCATCAGTACCTGTCAGTACCCATCAGTTCCTGTCAGTAGCTGTCAGTACCTGTCAGTACCTGTCAGTACCTGTCAATCCCATCAGTTCCTGCTGGTTCCTGTCAGTAACTGTGCTCTCTGCCCCGTGCCCCAGCAGAGCGGGGCCGCCGCGGGGGCCGCCAGCAGCAGCAGCAGCAGCAGCAGCAGCAGCCCGTGGCCACCAGGAGGATGGTGGCTCTCTACGACTACGACCCCAGGGAGAGCTCCCCCAACGTGGATGTGGAGGTAGGGGCAGGGCTCAGACCCCACGAGCTTCCTCACTTACCCTCCCAGAGGTTCTTTTGCTCGGTTTGTAACTGGTGGGTTGTAGAACACTGGAATTCTTTTAAAGGAGAAGGTGGATTTTGAAATGTGTGGGACTTGGTGCTTTAGAACACAGCCAGGGTTGTTTTCTCTTTCTTATTGAACCAAATCTTTGTCTAAATTACGGTGTTTCAAAGTCGTTTGATCAGCAAATCAAATATATTGTGCTGATGTATTTTGCAAAGATTTTATTTGTTCTCTCTCCCGTGACCACAGGAAATTAAAAATAATTTTAAAATCATGCCCTAATTACATTTAAGCCACAGACAGTTGTAAAGAGCCCAGTGCACTGTTTGCTGAGCAGAGTGGAGCTGCCCATTGTGGGGATTTTACTGGGGAGCACCCAGGACAGCTCCAGGGCAGGAATGCTGTGCCTCAGGGTGATGCCCAGGGGTCCCTGGAGGTGCTGGAGCTGTGCCCTGCAGCTCTCTGAGCTGTGCTGTGCTGGCACTCCCCTGAGCCACCCTGAGCTGCCCCCTCTCCACCAGAACTGGTTTTGGGGCCCTTTGAGGCTCTGCAGGTCAAAGCTCCAAAGCTTGCCCAGGTTGTTCAGGGACTGAATTTTGGCTGCTGGGTGTCCACACACACTGGGAGAGGTGCCAGGTTCAGCAAACCGAGAAAAAAAATCCCCAAGGGAAAACAAAAGGAGGTTTGGCTCTCAAAGATCAATTCGGTTTCACCAGTGCCTTGGCATGAAGGAGTGGGGAGAAATCTGAGTGGGTTCCCTGTGAACAAAGGAAAGGTTTTGACCTTTGCCTGTCCCTGCTGCTCCCCTGCAGGCCGAGCTGACCTTCTGCACTGGGGACATCATCACTGTCTTCGGTGAGATCGATGAAGATGGATTTTACTATGTAAGTTGGGTCTGCTGGGGCACTCACCCTGCTCCCAGCCTCTCCAGCCCCAGCCACAGCCAGCAGCCCGGGGAGGGATGTGGGAATGGTGAAAGGTGTGAGTCTCAGCCTCCCCGGGGACATTAGGTGGGAATTCCCTCTTCCCCACCAGCTCTGAAACCAGCAGAAATATTTCCCTGCCCCCTTGGGGATGGGGTGGAGGGGCTCACTGTGACTTCCCTCTGCTCACAGGGGGAGCTCAATGGACACAAGGGGCTGGTTCCTTCCAACTTCCTAGAAGAAGTGCCTGATGATGTTGAGGTTTTTCTCTCCGACGCTCCCTCGCGCTACGTCCACGACACCCCCATGCGATCGAAGGCAAAAAGGGTAAGAAACACTTCAACCTTCATTTTCCATCCCACTCTGGCTCATGTATAATTTAGACTTTGCTTTTAACATTACTTTTAAATTCATTTGCCCATTTAAAATTACCTTTCAAATACATAAAATAAAGCAGGAGGAAAAATGACTTTAGCCTTGGCTAGCTCGTTACATTTGTAAATGGAGAAACTGAATGGACTGACTGAGTCATTGCAGGACTGTCCATTAGAATCTGAATTTAAGCAGCTCTTTCCTGGGGATAGTTATTTTCCAAAGCTTCTAAATTGCTCTTGCTACAAAAGCTCTTGTGCACAAAAGACTGGTACCAGTGTTCCTCTAAGTACAAACTGTAACTGCAGCTGGTGGACTGACAGTGGTCCTCTCTTAATCCTCACAACTCCCATTCCAACTGGCGCTAATTAATTGCTCAGAGACTTCTCTTTTATGAAAGAATTAATCATGTTTAGAGTATCTCATTTTTGGTTTTGTTTCATCACTGCAATACTTTTATATATTATATATTTTATATATATTTTTATTTCTTTGCTCATCTGCTTGGAAACAGAAGAAGAGTGTTCATTTCACACCTTAATAAGGCAATGTAGCCTTCACGTAAGTGAGCAACTGAAGATACCAATAGAGATTTCAGTTAAAGCTACCTGGCTATCTAATGCAAGTCTTGAAACTTAATTGTGGGGAACAGAAAAGAAATATGTCTCCAAACCCCTTGGCCACAGAAGAACGGGCTGAATGCCTTTCCTGTACCCAGACAAGTCCACTCCTTGTTTAGGAGACAAATCCTTAAAACCAGGAGCCCTGAAATCCATCACCTCCCTTGGTGCAGGTCAGCGTTTGGAACATATTTCTTCCCGAGCTCAATGTTTATGTTTACATAGAGAGGAGAGTTTGATGTCTCACTACCCTACAAACAAAGCTGCATATTGCATTGCTAGCCAAGCTGGGATGTAAAAATTCCAAGCTCCTGTGTGCAGAGCAAAGCACAAGCTGCAGCCCCTGCAGGAACAGCAGTTTACACGGGGATAGTTGGCTCTGGAGCTCACTGCACTCAAACACAGCTTCTGCAATTGTCTGCCTTAAATTGTGCTTTCCACACTCCATTATACCCCAGTTTGCCTAAGACCAACTATTCAACACTTCTGAAAAATCCCCTCCCTGTGGTCCAGTGTACTGGGATTTTCCCAGCGAGTGTCGTTTGCAATATTAGCAACTGTTTGGTTTACCAATGCAATAAAAGTCTCGACCTGAACATGCAGCTCACTGAATGAATGCATTAGACTCGAGATCTGGTATCTTCAGGTGTACGTTGGGGTGCTTTACCAAGTTGTTTTGTTTTCTGTTTTGTTTTGTTTTTTTTTTCATTAGAATTAGACCTTGATTTAAAATCAAAGTAGGCTTGAAGCCCCTTTGCTTAACTCCCTGTTGCACAACGAGCCAGTAAATTGCTGATGTTTTAACTTGAACTGCAAGCTAGCAGGCCTCCCTGCAGCATGGATTCTGCTGTGAAAATATCACCTGAATTGGTAGCAACCATTCTGCCAGCTGGGCACTGTAGTTAGGATAGGCTGAGTATATGTAATTTTAGCATTTTCATCCAAGTGCTTTTGATGACTGAAAAAAAAAAAAGCTGTTCAAAATATTTAGGAATGCTGTCATCTGACAACCTCATAGCTGCAGCATACACATCAAGCACTCAGGGCCTTTAAGCTTTCTTTGATTGCAATTAAGGTTCATTTTAGCTTTTTCTTTTTCCTTTTTTTTTTTTTTAAGCCAGTGTGCCATCTTCTCTAATCTGTACATAAAGTTTGCTAGCCAATTTTAAAGAAAAGGCATTTAAAGGACATTAAAAAGTAAGTGATCATGTAGCATTTTAAGTCATTTCTTCTGAAAAGAGTTTGGCTTCTATAGATTGCTAATCTGTAGTAATTAACGTGTTTATTTTTCTTAAATCTATAGCTAAAAGTATCCCTCTCCATTTTAGTACTATGAGAGTACTGAAATGAAAAACCAAAGCCAGTTTTGTGGCTTTTGTGGCCAGAATTCTGGCAACGCAAGTGTATCCAATTTTTCCTTTAAAAAGGTATAACCAAAACTGGGCTTTGTCCGTGGGTTTTCTATTTCTATAATTTTTTTTCTCGAAATTGATGTGTTTTCCATAAGCCCACGCAGTATTTTAAGGCAGAGAGAAGAAAGAAACCAGCCCTTTTGTTTAAGTGGGGAATGGGACAAGTGATGTTGCCAAGTTTCTTGCTGCTGATGGCTTTGAAGCTTTCAAAGATTGAATAAATGATAACAATGTACCTACTAGGTTCCTCCTGAGAATACAGGTACAGCCCGGAGAGCAGCATCCCCCCCAGCTCATCTCCACCCCGGGTCACCTCCGTCACCTGTCCTGGGCTCTGGGAGCCCCGGGAGGGGCAGGGATTTGTCCTCGAAAAAGAAAAAGGGGCTGCTTTCCAAAGGCAAGAAACTGCTGAAAAAGCTTGGTGCAGTGAAATGAGTCATGTGCTCCTGGACAACTTGTAAAGCTTCCAGTCTGTGTACTCTTTTTTTTTTTTTTTTTTAAACTCAAAACTAGGGCTTTCATGACTATGCAGTACTTTACCAGACCTTTGCATTTTTAACTCTGACATCAATAGAATCATGTGAATTGCTTAATTGAAACAGCAAGAAAAAAATAGAAAGGAAGTTGATTTGTTGTTGCAAAAATGTTTTTTAAAAAGTAGAAAAAAAAATAAAAAAATGTTGTGGGATTAAGACCAGAAGAACATGGTTTTATTTGAAGTCAGCTCAACACCTGCAACTCCACCGGAAAAATCTCAGCCTTTAGTCTCCTTTAACCATGAGTGGGGGGAGAAAACTCTCTTCCCTGATTGCTGCTTCAGAGAGATCACCCCAATTATCATTAACAAAAATGGTCTTGAAACTCCTAGTTGAATCAGCCTTGATGTTTTGCCTTATTAATGCACAATGATTTGTACTGTCCAATAAATATGCAGTGTATATTTGTACGTACTGTGTGTCCCTGTCTCCATGCCCCGTGTGGCTCCAGGTGAGAGCTCTGTCTGCCCCTGCCCCGTGTCTGATTGTTCCTGGGAGTGCGAGTGCTGTGCTAAACGCTTCCTTTGCAGTTCTGCTCCCCCAGTAAAAACCAAACCCTGCTGCTGTGTCACTGTCACTCCCCTGGCCTCAGGCAGTGTAAGGCACTCGGAACCTCCCCGCTCTCACCCACCCCTGCTCCAGTGCTGGGGCTCCTGGGTCAGTTCTAACCCCCTGGGCAAACCCCAAGTGCCCCCCAAGCCCTCCAGTCCCCCTTTGTTTCTGTGAGGTTCAGTGCTGGCTTAAGGGCATTTCCCCGCTGCTGCTGCCAGCTCAGGCTGCAGCACAGGGAAAGGACAAAGCGTGTTCCAGCACAGCTCCAGCAACTCCAACTGCAATATTGGCATTTCACAAAAACAACCCCACACACCGATGGCAGTCATTGGCTGTTACTATTTTGTAATTCTTGTCCATTTGTAAATTGTTTTTACTGTTTATACATACTTTTCAGACTGCCTTTCTTTTTGTAATTTACAGAAGGTTTATAAATGAATGATCAAAGCTTCCCCATTGTGTCTTCAGATAACAATGTAAATTACTGTAAAATACTGTGTGCTAGATTCTAACATTTAATTAAAAAAAAACCTGGCCTACAGTTGTGGTAAAGTACTGTGTGGGTGTGTGCATGTGTACAACTGTTGTGTATTATATTTTATATAAATAAATAATTTGATATTTTGTAGAGTGCAGTATGTGTCATAAATCCACTGTGTCAGCTTCTGGCTTCTTGTGTCAGCCTTTTCTCAGAACTGTCCCTGGCTGCTCAAGTTTACTGCAGAATAATGAAAGGCTTCTCCATCTGCAAGACTGCAGGAGCTTCCCAGAGGTAAAAAAGGGGTTGCAAAGTTACTCCAGCAATTGTCCCATCTGTGCCCAAAGCCAGTGGTGAAGTACAAAATACACACAACAGGCTCAATGAGCAAGGATTACAGCAACAACTTTATTAAATCTCTCAAAGAAAAGCAACAAGGTTCACAATAAGGTGGTTAAGAAAACCAGCAATAATCTGAATTTCTCCACGTGCAGTAGCCTGACTCTGCTTCTGCAAAAATCTGAGACCAACCTCCATCCCCACAAACTGGGCTGCAGAACAGTGACCAATGAAAACCTCAGACATGAACAGAGCAGGGCTGCTTCCCATTGCTTGGAACTACAGAACCAAAGAGCCCCAAAGCTGTCTGTGCACTGCTGTTCCTGATGGAATTGTGCTTCTGTGTAAGCAGCTGTGGTGGAGGAGGAGCAGCCCATGCAGCTGGTCTCAGTGTGAGGTGCAGCTGCCTGAAGGCCTCTCCTCCCACAGGGAAGTGACTGAAGGTGCAGAGCAGCAGCACAGGCACACCCCAGCCCTGCCTGCAGTGCAGAGCCCTGTGCAGCCCCAGCTGCTGCAGCAGCTGGGCCCTGGGGGCAGCTGCACACCCAGCACCCCTCCCTCCTCAGCTGATCCAGCCTGACCCAGCCTGGCACAGCCCCACTCACTCCCCTGCCACACTTTGGGGCTCGTCTGCAAATCCCTCACAATGTTAAAAACCCTTCCAGAGGTTCTGCAGCACTGTGCAGCCTTAAAACAAAGCCTTGGTAACCAAGAGCATCTGGTCACCTCCCTTTAAGGTGTGGAACAGTTCAGGAGACAAATCTGGCCCTCATTTTAACAGCCAAGAAAAACGAGGAATCAACAATACTGAAGCATTTTGAAAATTAGAAGGGTAAAGTACTAGCTGGAAGAGTCTGGATTCTGGTCTGCATAACTCTCTCTCTCATGCAAGAAGTAATTCTGTGTAAGACTCCTCAAAATGTAAATAAGAACAACCAATAACCTTCTGGGAAGAATCACAGAAAAACTTCAGTAAAGAAGTATCAAAAGTCATAAAAATTTATGTAGTTATTCTGGCAAGCAGACACCTGTTCAAAATGCAAATCAGCCATCTCAAGCTTTTCCCTGGTACAATGAAAAGAAAATTATTTGCACAACTGCACATCTCCTGTGCACATCTCTTATGAAAAGCCAAAACTAAACCAAAAGCCCAGACAATTCTACATTCCCTAGAGAGGAACTACACTCTTCTGTTTGGCTGGAACTCAGCTTCAAAGGTAGTACAGTCTGTCTGAAAGCATCAGGTTTGGTTCTCTGTGAATACTCTGACCAACAAGGAAAGCCAATTTATGAGCATATTGGCAAGGAGCAGGTACTCTGATAATACCCTGCAGAAAAGGAAAAAAGGAAAAAAGGGCAGTTATTTTCAAGTAATTTAAATAAACATGCAGTCACTGTAAGAAAGACCCCTGGACCTGCAAAGTCTGCATACTTGTAAAATTTGTATTCCCTGCTGTTTATGCTGATTTGTGAAAATAACTTTACATACACCCAACACAATAGAAGAACAGACGAAAAAAAAAACTAATTTCCCAACTGCAGTGCCCTCCTGACACCTCTTTCACAGGTTTCCAGTCAGTGCTGGCCCTTGCAGGAGGTGGGACATGGGCTCAGCTGTGTCTGATTTTTCTGGCTGCTGAAGTGACAAAGCTGAAGCACCCCTCAGGCACGGGCTGAGCGTGTGCCGAGCTGGGAGTGCAGCAGAGGCCTCAACACAGAACACAGCTCCACCTCCAGTGAAGCAGGTATTTCTGCAGGTAAGAAACTAGCTTGGCTTCTGCCACAGAATGTGGGAGCAGTACTCACACCAGGTATCTGCCAGGGAGAATAAAGAATAAAACCAGGCAGTCCCCAAAGCCCTGCAGTGGCCAGGCCCCCCGGGGCTGTTCTGGAGCTGCAGGGCCCGGCTGTGTGCCCTGGGGCTGCAGCAGCCCTGACTCACCGACCAGTTGTAGTACATGTGGCAGAGCTTGTAGGTGAGGCGCTGCACGTGGTCGGGTTTCAGCTGGCTGGTGTCGTACACCACGTTGTAGTGCGTGGGCGCCACGCAGCCGTTCTTCACCGTCTGGCTGACGATGAAGAAATCGTACCTGCAGGGGAGAGCCACTGTTACACCAGGGCGCTGCCTCACACACATGCCAGTCCCCATGGACGTGGCTTGTTTCCTTCCAGTCACTTTATGTTCATTGAGTAAACCCCAGGAGGATGCCCAGGCTTTGGGCACACAAGCTTCCTGTGTCTGAAAGGAGACCTGGAGGAACATGAATAATCTCATTATATGGACCAGGTCTTGAGACCATAACAACCTGAATTGTTCTATCCCATCTCCCTCCTGAGAACCACCTGCACACGTTCTCAGCTTACACTGCTCATTTTCTCCAGCTCCCGAGGCACACAAGTGTGGGAGGTACTTAACACTTGATCCTACAGTCCATGGAATGCTGGATACATTTCCTTTCTGGCCAGGCTGCTGGCAAGAGCAGCAAGTGCTACCTGTGCAGGAACTCACCACTCAGGTCTGGTCACCACTGTATCAACAACAGTCCCAGGGGGTGGGTTTCTGAGTCCTCCACCAATCTCTGCAAAGAACCTGGCACCCACTCGTTTCTTCACCACAATCACAGTGAGTCTTGGGCTGAAAGAAAGGAAAAGGCAAAAAAATCCTCTCCTGGAAAACTGCACTGAGAGTATTTCAGGAGAAGATCTGCTGGAGTTCCAGGGCATTAAATTCACATATAAGTCTTTACTGACTCAGATTAAACAAGAGATTGTTCACAACATTGTTACAACACTATTTTCACTTATCCAACTTTCCTTAACTTCACTGAGAAGTAGAGAATGGACCAAAAAGGGATCTTCTCAATAAAAATTGGATTTCTACTCTCTACCCCATTGGTTCCTACACAAAACACTGTGTCTTAACAGTATTTTTGGTAAAGCCATTAACAAAAGCTAAACAGAAGAACTGAGCACTTCAATTGCTCTGCTTGCCTGCCATGTAAGGAAATATTTTTAGTTTTCAGAGCAGATTAAGTCACTGCAGTTGGCAAGTTTCAAAGCAGAATGTTGAAAATGTAAGAGACTGGACAACTTCCTTTAAGATGTGAAAGAAAAAATAATGGCCTTACGAGACATGTAACAGTCAGGCTATGATCAACCGTGGGACAAAAGTAAATTATCACATCCATCAAGAATGCCCAAAGAGTGGATGTGCACACACATGTATGGCAGCCGTGTGGGGCACGAACTAAGAACTTTCCTATTCTATTACAACTATCTGAAATCAGGTAAATAATCATCAGAAAAGCAGTTATCTGAGCTCAGGTGAAAATCAGTAAGGATGGGAAGACAACACAGTCTTCATCCATAGCATCATTTTGTACCCCAGTGTTTATTTCTCTGCAGTGTAAAGAGGGTTGGTAGAAACAGATTTACCTGTAGTCAGTACCAATGCTCTTCAAGCAATCCAGAAATTGAGGCACTTCATAATTAACCAAAGCATTGAGCTGTCCATCTCCAACACCATCACGATACACAAAAATGCGAGAGGGCAAACACTTATTCCACTTAGACCAGTTCCTCAGAGCAGCTTAAAAAAAAACCAGTAAAAGCCATTAGTTGTAATGACAATTCATTCCAAATGAAAAATGGATTTTTATTCCTACAGAAACAGCAGTAAGCTGGAGAACTAAGGTTCCTTCAGGAAGGTGAAATGGGTCAGCACCATGCTACACAAACATCCCTGCAGGAAGAGCTCTGGCTTGCCTGTGCACCCACACAAACAGAAAGGACCCAAAGACACACCTGCTCTGCTGGACTCTCCTAGCAGGAGCTGCCCTCCTTGAAATCACACTCCCTTAAAGCATCCTTGGAAGTGCACTAAGTCGTTTTTAATTATTGCAAAGAGGTGTGGGAATCAGCGAAAGGTTTACACAAAACACTGTTCATTTTCAGCAGTATTTGTAACAGGATGTTTCATCTGTTGCCATCCCAGTGCAGGCTGATAACACCTCCCCTCAGGGCAGCAGGGAAGGAGGGTTTGAGGAAGCTGAATTGTCAGTTCTTAGATCTGGCTCCACAAGAGCAGAGCTCCTGCCCTTACTTTGCAAGCAGGCTTTGATTCCATCCACAAGTTCTTGCCCACGACTCTGAACAACACAGCGGGAGAACCACCTGTGAAGAACAAAATCAGAGACCTTCAGAGCATTTCCCAGGCTCACTGCAATGAAGTTATTTTTAAAATGCCCATGAGCCCTTAGTCTTTATGGGTGTTGTGGGTCAATGCAGCCAAGGAAGAGTTGGGGTTCTGAGAATATTTCCCCTGTGGTAAAAGTGCTGTAGCATGACTTAAGGCTCCTCTCAAGCAAGGAAAGCCTTTCACACAAGTCAACTCAAAAGGGGGAAGAACCTGTCACCCTGATGCCCTCTACTCATCCCAGCCCTGTCCCCAGCACTTGACCCCTCTCTCGAGCAATGTGGGAAAAGGACAAGGCCACTCCTTCGAGGGATGCAGGGGAAAATATCACAATGTATTTCTTATTAACCATTACAGCAAAGCAATTTTGAATTTTCGCAATGGACCACCACCTTGAAGCTGCTCTTCAGTGAAAGGAAAGGCTGTTTTTTATTGTTCTGGGTGTTTTCTGCCTTTAGCATTGCTCTTACCGAGTCACTGTCTGGTTCAGGCTGGCCACAAAGCCCGCGATGGATTGCCTCCCGGAGACGGTGTCATGGTAACAGTCAATGCCCACAATCATCACCTGCTTCAGCTGCAAAGCAACACCCTCAGCACGGGCCCTCCCTGCACACGGGCCTGCTTTTCAAACAAAGCCCAGTCAGGAGGAGCTGCCATTTACAAGAAAACACTTACAGGGATCTCCACACTCCAGAGCTCTCCACCCATTTTACAGTTCATTTGCAAGGCAATTTTCGTGGCTACCGTCATGATGGTCTGTGGTTTGCTCAAAGTGCGAGCCAGCACGCACTGGCTGGGGATGGGACAGTCTGTACACAAGTACTTCTTGATGGCATCGTATTTATCCTTTCGGGAACTAGACAAAATACAAACTACCTTCGAAGAAAAAAGAATCTTTGTAAGATGCTGCATTCTCAGAGTTATACAGCACTTAAAAGAGTTCTTTAAGAAAAACTGCTTATGCTCAAGGGAAACGTTCAAATGTTCAGAGTGAAAGAAAAGTGCAAAGTGTCAATGTCTGTACTTCAGAACCAAAGGCTCTTACCCAGAAGAAACCCATGGTCAGTGTTAGGTTTGCACAGGAGGACGAGCAGGGGGATTCTCAGAAGCCCAGAGTTGCATTTCTGAGAGCAAACACGACTAAACACCAGTTAAAGAGATATAGAAGACTTGAAATTGTGGATTCAAATACATACTATGTTTGTGTCAGGGGTAACCCTTTGCTGTAAAACCCTTAAATAAGTTTCTGTTCTGTCATCTACTTCAATCCTGAAAAGAAATAGAGAAAATGCTTACAGAAAAAAACAACTAACAGCTATTGAAACTTCAGCAAAAGCATAAAAGCTCACTGTGCATCAAAAGTGTATGAAATGTCATTTACAACTATTAACAAATGTACAACTTTCACACATCTCAAGATTAAAAGGAATCACCTCCAAACTTAGGCTTCCTAACACAAAGAAACTCAAAATTAAAGGCAAGTACAGGTACTCAAGGGAGGATACCTGCAAGGAGAACAGATCAGACAGAACAAGAATCCATCCTAAGTCAGCAGAAAATACTCCTTAGAGAAGGCTTTGCTCAATGACTGTCTAATGCTTCTTAGCTTGGGCATGTGAAAAGCTCTCAGAAACAGCAGCATGAGTGAGAGAAGTTACTCAGGACAGAAAACTGAACAAACTGCACAGTGACAGAACCTCTCCCAGACCCTGGCTGTGAGCCACACAGGGCCTCTCCTCAGCAGGCAGCCACTGCAGCTCAGTGAACACTCACATGTTGGGCTTGCTCATGCGGATGCCCATGGACGGGGTGACCTTGAAGAGGCTCTGCAGCAGCGTGTTGGCCACATCGTAGTTGCGGCGCGTGTAGATGAGCAGCCAGCTGTCCATGGGCACGGCGCGGATCAGCGGCACGCCCCGCGTCTCCTTGGTCCAGTCGGCAAACTGCGGGTTGTAATCGAACTGCACAAAAAGTACCATTTCCTTCCTTAAGAACTTGTTTCATCACTGAGACACCCAGAAGATTTTAGAAGTTTATTTATTATTTACCATGGTTCCTGATTGAAAGATCTTTTCTCCTTGAACAACTCTTCCTGTGAAGGACACTGATTTATAATCAAAGCTTAAACCCCAGTTTCGGAGCTCCTTCTGAACATTGTCATCTCTGTTTAAAAACAAGATTTGAATTAAAAACGCAAGAAATTTGTTCCTGCTGACTTTTTTAATACTAGTAAGATTTCACAAGTTCATGAGACAGGGATAGAGAGGACACTGAGTGCCATACTTTTGGATGTAGGTCAGCAGCCTCCCCAGCTCGCGCTGCCGCTGCTCAGGGGGCAGCCGTGTGTGGATGGCCAGGTCCTTCATCATATTGAAATCACTGCGCATCTTGTCCGTCAGCCCTGCCAACAGCAAAGCCTCTGCTGAGTCAAAGCAACACGAAGGACTAGGAAAATTCAGCTTGCAGCTCATGAGATGCAAGTCCTGCAGGCACAGGAAGTGCTGGCAGTAGTAGCCAGTTTTCAGTTGCTTCCTGCACATTCATCCCCATTGGCATAAAAAAAAAATCCCAGAGTTTTGCACTTGAGAGCAAACCACACAAGGCATTGCAGTTCCTCAGCTCTGTTTTCAAATCAAAACAGAAGAGTGCTGAGATGGACAGGTACTGCTAGTGCAAAGTGAGTATCTCAGAGCAAAACATGCTTTTATGTATCTTGCAAAATTATCATCAATTTCTAGTGAATCGCTCTTTTTCAACAGAAGCTTTACCACCAAAACTCTCTACAGTTATCAGATGTTGAACACTATGCCTAAACACTATGCAACAACAAACCCCCTGGAACTTTCCAGTCCCATTTAAATATTCAATCTCTTAGCTACAAAATGTGCTCCTAAACTCATTTATACAACCAAAAGAGCTCTCCTGAACTTGGCAGAAAGCTGCTGTCAGAATATCTCTTTCAGTAGGCATTATGGTTTGACAGATGCTTTGATATGGGAAAATACTACAATACCTGTTAGGGAGCACAGCTCTGGAATCAGAGCCACAGATCCTTGTATGTTCCCTCTCCTCCTCTTCATCTGGCTGATCAGGACAGGCTGCATCCAATCACTGATTTCTATGTTATATTGCTGTATCAGAAATGCAGACTGCATGTTAATCTACTCGTCACAAACAAGTTACTGATAACAAACATTATTACTTCTGAATAACAAAGCTCACTTTAGAAAACCAGTATTGTTCCTAAAAGAAACAAAACCAAAAGCAACTAGTAACCTTTTTCAATTAGCACACCTCAGAAGAAGTGGTTTTGTCAGAAAAGGCCAGGCAGGGAAGCACTATTCTCTCAACTGGTGCCATCAAACTACTGGGGTGTAAAAGACGAGAAATAAAGCTCGTGCCTTGCTTGAGGCATTATCATCTGGGGTGTCTAACTCAATATTGGGATGCTCCTTCCAATTCAGCAATGGACAGAGCTCCTGCCCTACAGAGCAAGTAAGAAACCACAAGAATCAAACAAGACTGCCAAGTGAAGTTCCTGAAATTTAACCTTCCCCTAACCTTAAGTTCTATCCTGTTCCAGTTGAACCTGGTATGCAGAAAGACCTGGCAATTACAGGGGAGGCCTCAATGGTCAGGCTGTGACAGACACTCAATTCCAGAGGTCTTGGCTTCCCCACCTCAGTCCTGCATGCTGTGGCAATGTATCTGTGTTCCTCCCACATCACCTGTCCCTGCTTCCACCTTCCCCAAGCTTCCTTGTTTGAGTTTCCCCAGAGCTCCTTGCTCATCCTCACTCATCCTCCTGCAACCCTCCTGGCCTTTCTGCCTGACTCATGGATGGACTACTCCTACCAAACCATGCTGTGCAGGTTACTACTGACCTCACATTACACAGTGTCCTTTGAACAAAGTTGTTAAAAATACTATGAATTACAAATCCATGCATCCTAACTAAACCTGTACAATGACTGAACATTCCAAGTTAAAGCATAAAACACACAGTGAAGTTTTCATACCTTTTTGTAGTACTCCACAAAGCTCATCTCAGAACCATCTGATTTTCTAAAGGTACCCTTTGGATTGTTATCCCAGTCAATGTCATCAATTCTGTACGTTCTGTTATTGTACCTACATAAACATTTCATCACTTTTTGTTTAAATCTTAATTCAAATAGAAAAGAAATACAACTGTGGGACAACAAAGTTAATCTCAATACTCATGCAAGTTGCAAGTTTTGCTCATTCCAGAAGTAATAACTTCAAGTTTTCAGTTGCAATAGGCTCTCAATTCTACCAAAAGCTGAAGTGCAATAAAACCAAAAGAAAACCAGTGTGTATGTACGTGCTGCTTTTGCAAATGCTGTCACCTTGATCAGTTTGCTAGCTTGACTATGACAGCATTCTCAGGCTTTCTGATGCTTTACTGCATACTTCAGGACATGGAGCATAAAGAGCTCTCCAAGACAACAAGAGTCCAAAAAGACTTACTTTGTGAGAACAATTAAACCAATCAGCTCTTTAGCACAGGCGTCTCTAAATCTCTCCTCTCCAACCTGGGAGTGAAGGCTGTGCATAGTGTCCAGCACTGTCTCCTCACGGAGAACCTTGTGGCTCACGTCTGCACACAGCATGATGTTCTCCTCATACTGCAGGATGGAACTTGTGAAGCCCAGCCACACCATCAGCCTGGCAAAGGAGAACACCCAGAATCTTAGTGTGCTTAGAGCATCTTTATTCTCACTCCTTATTCCTGCCCACTTTCACAGACACCAGAGAGCAGTGATGGCACAAAGAAACCATTATCCAAATATAAACAAGCTCTTGAAGGTTAACAAAACCAAAAACACTTTACAGGTAGCTATCTTTAGCCAGCTAAGGAATCCATTTCATGCTGTTAAGTATCTCACAGACAAAGTCTGTAGGTACTCAGGGCACTTTTAAAAGAATAAGAGCAGCAGTTTATCCAGCAGGACACTGCCCAGTTCCTTCCACCAGCCAGGCTGTACAGGTTAGACTAATGGCAGGGAGTGCACCACAGCCACATGATGGCCCCAGGCAAACTGCAGCCTACCAACCTGTACAGCAGGCCCAGGGCCAGCCAGGAGCAGCAGGCACCCTGCAGGGATCCTGCAGGGAACAGGGACACTCCTGACAGCCAGTAACCCCAGCACCCCTCTGAAAGCCAAGGATTCCTGCCTAACCTGTGATTAGGGATGCTGACTGGATCACTGGGGTTGTAATAATTGCGTCCGATCTGCTGCAAATTCAGCATCTTCAAAAGCCTAGAAATTGAAAAATGGATGTAGTTGAGCATTATTACTATGATTATTATCATCATCACATCATGCACGGTCCAATCCCTATGCACACACTCACTGCTCATCTATGTAAAATATGAACTTCTCATTAAACTCCATCTATAAAGGTCATGGACACTTGTTAACAAGCACCAGGTGAGAAGTTCATGTCCAACCCCACCCCAGGCAACCAGCTGAAGGTAGCAGTCTAGACAGGCTACATCTCAGGTGAACCACAGTCCAGGTACCAAGGCTAAGAGGAAAGACTACAGCCACAAAGGATGAAATTGCCAGTTCAATGTCTTGCTCTATTATTTGCTTTAGGAGGCAAACCCATACACACAAAGGAGGGGAGGGTGTTGTAACTGCCTACAACAGCATGAACTCCTCTCACACTAACATGGCCAGAAATACCACAACTGCACATTACAGCATTGGCTGATGTGGCTGGCCTCATGGTAACAGTAGCCAGAAAGGCTTAAAAATTTACATTTACAATATTTATTTGTTGTAGTCTGTTCCTCTGAATGGAAAAACTTAAGCCAGGTATTTTTAGAATGACTTCCTATAAACTTATACAGCAAACCTTCTAAAAATGATGTTGTAAAACTGCAGACAAGTAGGTGAAGTAGGAGGCAACTCATTAGTGAGTGTGACTGTTATCTTCACATCCTCCCCATTTCGAGTTCTGCTGAACAGCTCAGTAACCTGAGAAAGAGAAATGAGATTAACAAAACCAGAGCAAACGGGGCTGTCTCTGCATTTTGCTGCAGTAATACCAAACTGGACTTGGCCATTTTTATTCTAAGTAGTAACTCAAGACTAACTGAAATGTGGATTTGATCTCACATAGGACTGCAAACTACAACCTGCAAGACTCTTCATCTGGGTGAAGACAACTTGTGGGGTACAACTGGGCTATCTCCAGAGCAGTTGAACTCGAAATGAAGGCAGGGACATCACTTACCAATTACCATGATATGAAAAAGACCCAGCCTGAGGAAATAACCTTAGCATATTGCCAACTAATATACATTTAACTACTGATTCAGGTACTGGGAAGCAAAAAGACAAAAATTAGCACACACAGTGAAAACATATTCCCCCTTTTCCAAACTCAGCTTCACTCTGGACTCCTGCTGCCCCTCAGTGAATAGCAGTGGCTACACTCAGTCCCTGCAGTGGAGCAAGGAGTGGCACAAGGCAAGTGTGAAGAAGGTATGAAAAGGATGTAAGTGCAAAGGAAACTAAAGGAGAAATACTGTCTGTACTATCACTTCTGCGCAGAGGATGATTGCAGCCTGCAGAAATTAAGCATTAGAACCATAAGTTTATTACCAAATTTCTCTACACAAACAAATTAGCTTATACCAATACATTCAATCCAGCTAAACATTGCTTGTGGGACATCGACTCCCCAGCTTCACCCCAGCTGTAAGAAACAAGAACAAACACCAGGCATGACAAAAAGCCAAGCAGCAGGCTGGTGGGCTACCTTGCTCTCCAGTTTCTTGGGCAGGAAGAGGATGGAGCCGTCAAAGGCGTGGGTGCGGCCGATGGTCTCCTCGTGCTGGAAGAGCAGCGCCGAGCGCAGGCGCCGCGCCTCCATCTCGGGGCTGTAGCCCACGTGGTACTGGTACAGCGCCCACTGCGGCCGCGACGTCAGCCGGAAGTGGTTGGTGGTCAGCTTGATCATCTTCCCTGAAAAGCCTGAAACCAGAGGCAAACGAGGCAACAGTTACTAAATGTTACCACTTCACAGCCATTCCGCAGTGCTGAGGGGTTTCTGTGAGCTATGGCAGCCAGACAGAGATTAGAGATCAGCTGTGCTCTGCATCTGCTCTAACCCAGAGCTACAGCTCGCTGTTATCAACACTCATCCACCCACTGGAGCCTTCTGTAAAGCCTTCAGCTGCCAGGACAACTCTTCATGCTCCTCTTCAGCTACCAGCAACAACTTCTTAGCTTTGTCTAATATACTCTTAAAGATTCTCTTTAATTGCCTCATTAGGGGAGACTAAGAGCAAAATTAAAGTAAACTATCTTTCATTTCCAATTGCTTGTATGTCTAATTTAAACATACCAGTTTTGGACTCTTGAACATGCACCATGGCCTGCCGAGTATTCACCCCAAGGTCATGGAAATCTCTGCGACGGCCACCTCTGTCTCTCAAACACAAATCCTGGAGCCCTGAGGAAACCTGTAATCCTATTGTTTAAAATTCAAGGGAGAATCACAATCAAGTAATAAGTAACTTATATACTATCATGTATTAACAAATAAAAATATATAATGAAATTAAGTCTTGAAAGGCATAAAGACAAATTTAAGAATAATCACAAAATTATAAGTTTCAGCTTTTGCTATGTAGCGAACATCTTTCAAATCTTAGTAATAAATCTCATTTTGAAAATAAAGAAGAGATACAGTCTAAAGGAAGTCTTAATTGCATTCTCCTCCAAACAGGTTCTGCTGTGGACACTGAATTCCCCAGCCTTTCTGACCTTCTGGCCTCCTCTCCTGCAGGACGTTCCCACAGCCACGCAGGAGCCCGAGGCCCCCGGGCTCCTCTGCCTGTGCTGGAGGGACATGGAGCTGCTGGAGCTGCTGCTGGGAAGGCTGGAGCTGCTGCTGGAGCTGCAGGGGGAGCTGCTGCTGCTGGGGCTGCCGCCGGCCGCGCAGCTGGCCTGGCACGCCCTGCTCGACCTGCCACACGGGGAACAAACAGCCACCTCAACAGAGCATTCACTAAGGAGAGAACATTCACACACTCCAGTGCAAGAGTTACCTACATTGAAATCCTCTTCTTCCTATATGAAGTAGCAGAGTTTTTATTCTAGACTTGAAACTTAAAATTACTGGAGTGTGGAAATTTTTTAAGTTATTATTCATTTAACTAATTGCCAGTGCAAATATCCTCTTTCCAAGCTCTGACTAAAATTTATGGATATCTCATTTCCTACAGTCTCTCTGATACCTCAAGTAACTGACTAGTTATTCTATAAAACATCTTTTGTAACTGAGTAATATTAAAAAGTGTCACGGCTGGAAGAACGGCAACCTTATGCCATAAGCAATCCTACAGTTCAGAGTTTCATTTTTCTGGAAACTTAATAAAATGTCCTTAATAAAACAGAGATATATTAGCTGTACACCCAACAGAATATATGCCTACACACACGTAACATACAATGCATCTGCCTGATATTAAAATAGGCAGTAGGTTAGAATGACATCTCAAATCCTGGTTGCACTCATTAAGAAGAAAACCAACTTACAGGTGCATCTCCTACAGCAGGAAGAGCTGGTGCCTGTCTGGGAGGTCTTCCTCTGGCTCTGGCTCTTCCTGTCATCCTCTAAAGAAAGCAAACTACACCATTAGTGATCCATCTTCTCCTTCCCACCCTTAGCCCAATGAATATTACAAGCAGCCCTGCTTTAACTGGCCCAGTAAAGCCCACCCACGCCGCAGAACCAGCAGCTCCACATGGACAGAGCCCTTTCAGTCCGGTTTGCAGGGACTCCACAAACCTGCAGCTGTCAGTCACTCAGAGCGGAGAGCAGGGCAGGATCTGTGGCCAGAGCCTGGCCTAACCCAGGGCTTCTGATGTTCCTCGCAGGTTCCAGGGGACACTGGATTCAGCCCGATTTGTTACCTTACACCGGGAGCACGACACTCTCCTGCAGAGCACGGGCCAGCGCTGCGGCCTGCTCAGTCCCGCCCAGCCCTGCTCGCGCTCTCCACCCACAGCCACCGGGGCCCGGCCGAACCACAGTCACCAGGGCTCGAGCCACAGCCACCCTTCCTGGCTGAGCCACAGCCAGCACGGCCCGGCAGAACCACAGTCACCAGAGCTCGAGCCACAGCCACTGGGGCCCGGCCGAACCACAGTCACCAGGGCCCGAGCCACAGCCACCGGGGCCCGAGCCACAGCCACCCTTCGTGACCCGAGGCGCCAGGGCCCGGCCCGAGCTCCCCTGCCCGCCTCGAGCACTGTGTGGAGCCAAAACCCCCAGAT
>JAOTQZ010000759.1:562040-572457 GCA_026546895.1 Pogonocichla stellata
GCCCCCCGCGCCCTCAGCACGGAGCCTCACGGCACGCGCCAGCGGGGCGAGGCGGGAAAGCGCCCGCCGCGCCGATTGGCTGCCGAGCGGTGCCGAGCGGTGCCGAGCGGTGCCGAGTAATGCCGAGCGGTGCCGAGTAATGCCGAGCGGTGCCGAGTAATGCCGAGCGCTGCCGGACAGTGCCGAAGGGAGCCGATGGGCGGTGCTTGCCCCGCCCTCACGGCACCGCCCCTTGCAAGCGGGGACCGGCCGGGAATAGCGGGGACCGCACCCGGGACTGCCCTGGGATAGCGGGGACTGACCGAGGATAGCAGGGTCTGCACCCGGGGATAGCGGGGACCGCACCCGGGACACTCCGGGGTTGTGGGGGCTCCGCCCAGCCCTGTCCTGCTGTCCCGTGCGATCCCCGGGCTGTCCCCGCTGTCCCCGCTGTCCCCGCTGCCCCGTGAGCCCCGGGCTGTCCCCGCTGTCCCCGCTGTCCCCGCTGTCCCCGCTGTCCCGTGTGAGCCGCGGGCTGTCCCCGCTGTCCCCGCTGTCCCCGCTGCCCCGTGTGAGCCCCGTGTCCCCCAGAGCAGCCCGAGCAGAGCGCTCCGCTAGCACGGTCTCTCAGATCGCTCATACCGATCTCTCCCAGCCCGGTGCCTGAAAAGTGAATTTCACTTCGCCAGGAGGTGGAGCAGTCCAACAAGGAATAGAACTCCGCGGTGTTCAGCGTCAGAGCCGGGGCCGCACTTCCCCGCAGTTCACACACTCCAGAAACTCCCCGCTGACCTTTTTATCGGCCCCGAGCTCATTTCTGTTGATAGCACCTACATTTACCAAATTAATATATTTTGGGAAATTTAAAATCAATCAGATGCAGTACATGAAAAAAAAAAAATTGACGCGTTTAGAATATTTCAAAGTGCTTCCAATTAATGCACATAACATGCATGTGTTTAATGCTCTGTATCTCACAGCAATAAAATAAATATCAATCTTTAGAAATTGTGACTTTTTAACTGATGAATCAAACTGACATGGAACTATATAACAGTGAAACACAACCCTTACCATAAAAAGATCTATTAAAACACTTGTTCTCTGCTATTCCAGGTAGAAGTGGGTGTTAACACTGTAAACATTAATGCTTAAGTAATAGGAATATCTCTTTTTCTTTCATTTATATTGTCAGTCTGTCCTCAAAGCCAGTTTTCTTGTGCTTGCTATGTCAGCACAGCAACCCATGGGGGAAGCCAGACTCTCTTTCAGAAGTTAAAAAGAAGAGCTTTCAAACTATGAAAGTGTGGATGCTGCTGCTCAAAGACAGCTGAAGTACTTTCAGCATGTGATTTCCATTATTCACATATAAATCTGGATAAATATTTAACAAACTCAATGCATGCACTTAGATGTGGCGTGTTCAGTGCTTTTAGGAGCAGTGATTACTCCTTGCCATGGGCTCTTCACCCACAGTGGCAACTTTTATTGCTCTGTAGCCTGCAGAACTCTCCAGTAGGTCAGAGGTTTAAAGCTGCAGAAACACAATATGCAGATTTTTTTTTTGGCTCGGCAATATTTTAAGATAAACAGAATATAAAGATGTTGTCAAAATCATTTGCGTTCTGTAAATCATGAGAAAGCAGAATGTGTGTGTTGGAAAGAGTTATGTTTGTTTGTTCATTTAAAATATCTGCCTGCTTAATGGTTTTTTTATGCCAAATTCCTTACATTTCACTGCAGAACTTAATTATCTTTAGAAGGGAGTTTTTGAAAGTACTTAATCAGGCTGGCTACCTACAGCAACTCCTTATTAAAGTGAAAATAAACATCAACAATAAGCTCTCTAATTTTTATACGTGGGCTGTCAGACAGTTAATTAGCACTTAGTGAAAGATAGGTTCCAGTTTGGTTCACAGTCTTTCAGACCTGCACTTTTTAAACAATTCAATCCAGTTAGCACTGGCTGTGCAGGTGGCCTTGGAGGGTTTTCATGGTCAGAGGGAATGTGGAAAAGGCAGCAGGTCCAGCATGTCCTCAGCCCAGGCTGGTTCACAGAAACACCAACACAAACAAGGTTTGGAAAGTGGTAACTGTTGGCACTTTATTTTCTGTGTTGCCAAAAGCCCTCCCAAACTGGACTTCAACACCTCAGAATATCACATATGATTTTTTTCCCCCCAGCTCTTTGGCTTGGACTCTCTTTGATGTTTGCTTTACCCGTGCTGCAATTGTTTTTGCCTTCTGTCTCCTGTTGCTACAATGAGCCATTTCCCATCCATGTCATCTCCAAAGGGGAACAGACCGCGTGGAAACAGAACAAAGGACACAGAACAAAAGAAAACCAGGGATTTTTCCAAAGGCCCATTTGATGTACAAGTATAAACAGGAAAAAGATGCCTGAGGAGGTAGGAGGCAGGAACTGCACCAGCAGACAGCTGCTGGCTTGTGGAGAGAGCAGCACTTTGGGACCCTGGATGGGAAATAAACAGTGACTCCAGTGCACACAGTGGGGAAAGTGCCTCACTGCCTTCAGTGGGGGGCAAGTGCATCACAAATGCCTCACAGTGAAAGGTGAACTCTTACCTTGATGTACTTCTAGTAAAACCATGACCAGGAATCACCAGCTCTTTTGGCTCTAACCCAGAAAAGGCACTAGCCAGAGACAGGAGAATAAACCCCATTATTGCTGTGCTGGAGCAGAGGAGACAAGGAGTCCTTCAGAACAGATCTCAGTGACTTCCATGCATAGCTCAGCTCTTAGAAGCCCAACATGTTGCTCCTGAATCTCACTAAATATTTGTTAAGAAGTGTTCAAATGGGAATTTCTCAAAACTAAGCATTGGAATTCACGTTCCTGTGGTAGGTGTTAACTGTGAGTCTGGACCACAGCGTTTTTACATTCTTAATTAGTTTTTTCCTAGAGTGAGAGAGGCAAAGTTGTAAAGAGTGTGTGGTGTCTGAAACACTGTCTCATGAGCTGGCAGCCTTGCTTCTTCCCAGGGCAAGTTTTGAGGGTCACATTCCATTTCCTGTGATGGAACTTGGGATAGAGGAGCTGATGTGCCTGATTCACTGCCCTGGCTGGAGTGTGGGGGACAGGCAGGGCAGTATTTACACCCCAAACCAGAAAGCAAAAGGCATGTGATGGAAAACAAACCAAAAAAAAACTGCCACAAAGGAGATAATACACAACTGTATAACAAATATCAGGGAAGTACTTTCTCCCAAGAAGAAAGAAAAGAAAAGAAAAGTGTCAACTTTGTATTCCCTGCTGTTCTCTCGGCTACTAATTTCATCCCTAATTTCTGTTTTTTTCCTTCAGATTCTCACTCCTTTTGTCTGAGCCCTTATTCTTTGTCTCTTAGGACATGCCTTGCTGAGTTGGAGCAGGTGTGGGGGTTTCTCCTGCTGCCCTTTCCCAGGTGAGCTCTCAGCAGCCAGAGGCAGCCTGGCTTTGGGCTGTGTGCTCCTGCTCACCAGAGTGATCCCTGCTCACAGCTCACCCAGCCCTGTCCTGCCACACTGTGCCTCCTTCTCCTGAAAACAGCCTCTTATTTACACAGCTACCATCTTACCCCTGCTGGAATCTCTGTGCTCTATTAACCTGATACTTTCTGCTCATTTCTGCCCATTAAAATGTCAGATCAGGCCTAGCTGACATTTATTTTGTGTGCAAATCCTGTGTGAACTGAGCAAGAAGTGACTTCTCAATAGCAGCTGTATTAAATGGAGAGGTCACATTATACAGACTGGAACAGAGCCTCCAGAAGTTAATACTGTAACTAGACTGGTGATCCATATTCAATAAATAATATTAAATTCTGTAAGGTGTGTAGTCTGTAACATATCCTTTATTACCTATATCTTTAACTAGCAAGAGGAGATGGAGAGTTAGTGTATGGAGTATGTTAGAACAGAACAGTATTAATTCAGACATTAAATAGTAAAATGGGAGAATTTCAGGAGAGGGGCTAACAAGAATTCTCAAGTTTAGATAGATTGATTTCAGCTCATTTAGCAACCCAGTTTGATCTAATTGTCTTTCTGTTGCTGTGAACATTCCTGAATTATGCAGAGGATTTAGGTTGTGTGATTTAGTGTTGGATTAAAAAATGTCACAGCTTAACTTTCTTTAAAATAGTGTAGAACTTTGTTCACAGTCAACGAAGTTCATTATTTTTTGTTCAAAGCCCAGCTGCAGGCCTGGAGCATTTCTCATAAATATCAGGAAGTACCCGAAGCCACAGTCAGGATTAAAGGGTTGATCTGAACCTTAGATCTCAGCTTTAAAGCTGTAATGTACAGTGAATTTGGTTTCATGGTAAAGGAAATGGTAATTGCTGAAGTATGTTTTCTTAAGTTGCAAAATCATTTTTGAAATGTTTTCGTGGAAATCTGTCAGTGCCCTGCATGAGAATGGGTGTCCTGAGGAGGGCACAGCTCTGTGCTCAGACCCACAGCCAGCAGCAGAGCAGGGGAATCCACAGGCTCAGGGCTCCCAGAACTTCTGCTGAGAGATGGGGCGAGCCCTGGGACATCTGACAAGCACCCACCCACGACAGGAGCACAAACCCAGGAGTGGTGTCTGGAGGCACAGAAGGCAGAGTGAACTCCTCAGTGCAGCAGGGAGGTGTCAGACAGAGCAGTTTGCTCCTGGCTCCCTGCAGTGTGGGGAGCAGGGCTGGGAGGGGTGGAAGAGCAGAGCTCAGAGCTCAGAGCTCAGACAGGTTTCTGCATGCTCTGTGCACCTGGCTACCTGCACCCACCACACCACACACCCTCTGCTCTCTTTCCACAGCAGCCTCTTCAATCTGAGCATTTTATTGCATGAAGGCAGCTGGTCTTGTGTTTAGGAGGAAAACAAAACAAAATCCAACACTTGGTGCTCCCTGACCTTTCCCAAAGGAATTTACATTTGAACCTGTACTTCTTCCACCGTGGCAGGATTCACTCATGTCCTACTGCTCCATCCCCAGAAGTGCTGCAGAGACAGCTCAGCCCCTGACTCAGACTGTTTGCTCCTGAGAACGTGTGGGTTCTGGGGTGCCTCCTGCAGGGATGGAGTTCACAGAGAGCTGGGAGTGGGGAGCAGGGCAGGGCTGCTGCTCCTGCATCTGCACAAGCACAGACACCTGTGCTGTCACACCAAACTCTGTCCCAGGCTGTGAAGTGTGAGCTTTTAGTCCAGGAACTCGTGAATTCCTTGTGAATTGATACCAAAACATTTTAGGGGTGAGCACTGAATTCCCTACTGACCCACCCTCAGTTCTGTGGGATTCCAGGCTGATGGATGCTCTCAGACCTGGATGCTCTCAGCATTGCAGACTTTCTTTGAGGGCTCAGAGCTTTCAGAGGCTTTGCTGCAGTGTGTCAGACATTCAAAAGTTTCTTATTTCTCCCTCCTATATTTGTCTTGAAGTCACATTTGTCATCTTGTATTGCCCTGAACTGAGTTCCAAGCTGGTGCTGGAATCTCCTGCTCAGATACTCTCTGCTCTTGAAGGAGCCTAATTTCAAATGCACTGAACTTTTTGATTATAGATTTCCTCAGGCACTCCAAGTTACTCTTCTGTACTTTCCCAGCACAAAACTGTCTTGACAAAACTCCTCAGGTTCTCTGCACCAGAGGCTGCTTAGGAGCCAGTGTCTCCAAGCTGGATGCAGGTGGCCTGTGGGTACATCCAGGACAATATGGGCAAGGTATGGAAAAACCCATGAGGAGACACAGCAACCAGGAATGAGTGGCAGCCAGAATAAGCTGTTAAAATATTTGCCGACTGACAAGCAAGTTTCTGTATGGCCTCAAATCTAGCCTGAGCAAAAGATACGTGGGCTACATGAATTATTCCAATGGGGCAGCCTGATCTCAGCTATTTCTCATCCTGGACATCTTTTGAGTATGCAGTGCCTTATTTGCATGGATGACTTGTGAATTGAATGCACAGTGAGTCCAGTCAAGAAATCAGAGAGCAGGAGAGGAGAGGGGCTGGGAGCATCAGCTCTGCCTTTGAAAAATCTGCATGACTTGGATGATCAAAAAGGATGGACACCACTGTTTGAAGACAAGAGCTGCAGGGCATTCACTTGAGAGAGGGTTCAAGTGGAGTCTAAGTGGATGACAGTAGGCTCTTGAAGCCCTGAATAAGGGCAGGAAATCATTTCTGAGAGTGGTGGAAGCAGGGCTGGAGCCAGTGCAGGCTCAGGAGCTGCTGCCCTGCAGAGCCTCCCCGGCAGGGATGGGGTGGGGACAGAGGGATCCCAGTCCTGCAGGAGGTTCACTGACCCCTCTGGGGCTCCTCCTGAGCCTCATTTACTGAGCTCAGTCATCTTTATTCCATCTAAACCCAGGTGCAAAGTTTGTGATTCTGGGTTAGCTCCTACTGCAGCTCTGAACTGCTGGAAGTGTTTTTTTCTGTGTCAGAGGAGCTGTGCACAGCCAGGTCTGCAGGATTGTCTCTGGGATGATCTGGGAACCTCTGTGACCAGCCCTGGAGGGGGCTGGGATGCACAAATCCCTCCCCGAGCAGGAGGACAGGGTTTTGCTGTGGGTTCTGTACACACAGACAGGCAGTGCTCAGCTCCCTAATGCAGGTCAGAAATTCCCACTGCAATCAGACCTCTGTCCTGTCACCCCTCCTGAGCTGCAGACAAGATGGGTGATGTTAAACTGTTCGCTCTGTGGGACCCATGAACAAAACTGCACTGAAAAAAAAGTACAGAGACAGATGAAATCCCATTTTCCCCTTCTCCTGGCCTGCCTTCCCACCCTCCATCCCATGAGGGGACTGGCTGGTGGCTTTTGGAGCAGAGGTCACCTGGCTGCTCCCTGGGCTACCAAACCTGGGGCTGGGTTTTGACTCAAGGCTGTTTTGGCAGGTTCATTTTGGAGGCTGCACTGCTATTGCCTGCCAGCCTGCTCCTCACAGCCTGGCCTGTGCTAATGCTCCATCTGACCAGGGGATCTGTGGATCAGGGCAGCTGCAACAAAGGACCTGCCCCGTGTTTCTGGCAGCAGACAAGAAATAAGACATGTCACATCTCAGCCAAATAAGAAGATGCAAGTGGGGTATTAGTCCAACACCCCTGGATTGTGCATTTCAAAGTTTGCACCCCGTGGGTGGGGCGAAAATAAATCAAGGCCTCCTATGGTGAGAATGTATTTGGGATCCAAGCATCTCACATGTGACCCTTCCTCTGCTCCTGGGACTGCCAGCTGCCTCAGGGGTCAGCTGGTGTACACCTCCTTTGCTCACTTCTGAGAATTTTTAGCTTGGAGTGCGTTTGAAAACGCTTCAGAAAAAGGGTGGAAAACACAGAGTGCCTGCTTTGAAATACACTCCTTTGTTAAATTCCTTTCCCAAGGGTAAAGAGACTCTCAAACACCTGAGGGCAACAAATGACTCTATTCAGACCTCTCACAAATGACCTGATAAACTCCCAAAGGGTTACAATAGCTTATTTGTCATCATTTCTTGTCACCTATTTATAGCATCAACGTAAATTGAAGCAGAACTATAAATACCTGAGTTATTTTCTTTATTTTGAATATTCTTTGAAGCCCAAATGGTGCTTTATAATTTAAAACCTCCAATAATTAATTTTGCAATTGAGTTTAAATCTTTCTCACACATTTTATGTTGTGTTGTGTTTGTATTTGCCTACATGCAGAACATCTCTCACCTTTTCACTTGCTTCTCTTGGAATATTTGTGGATACTGATTTTAAAAAATTCTGTTTTGTTTAACCTCTGAAATGCCTGATGGCCCATGGCCCAAACAATCCTGCTGGATGGGTTTTCACATGGACTCTGTGAGAGAGGGTGGTGGCTCTGGCGGTGAGGATCCTGGTGTCACAAACAGTAATCTCAGGATGGAATAACTGCATTTTATTTCAAACCTGCTCTGGCCTGAATCCCGAGCCGTGCTGCTGCCCTGCATGTGCCAGCCATAGGTGTGCTAGCAGATACACTGAATATTGCAGCTCCTGGGGGGCCCTGGGGGGTCCCTGGGCTGTCCCTGGGGTGTTCCTGGGATGTCCCTGGGGGGTCCCTGGGGTGTCCCTGGGATGTCCCTGGGGTGTTCCCAAGGATATTCCTGGGATACTCCTGGGATGTTCCTGGGCTGTTCCTGTGATATTCCCAAGGATGTTCCTGGGATGTCCATGGGATAATTCTGGGATGTTCCTGGAATGTTCCTGGGCTGTTCCTGTGATATTCCCAAGGATGTTCCCAAGGATGTTCCTGGGATGTCCATGGGATAATTCTGGGATGTTCCTGGGATGTCCCTGGGATGTCCCTGGGATGTTCCCAAGGATGTTCCTGGGATGTCCATGGGATAATTCTGGGATGTTCCTGGAATGTTCCTGGGATGTTCCCGAGGGTGTTCCCGGGTGTTTGGAGAGGACAGCACCCCTGTAGAGCAGCACCCTCTGCAAGATGTGTCTCCCCATGTCCTGCAGCACCCTCTGCAAGGTGCCCTGGCTCCCCAGAGCACTGTGGCTGCACCCCCACCTGGCTCTCAGGTTCCTCTTGGTGCCTGTGTCCTGCTGCAGAGCCAGCAGCTCCTCACTGCTCCACGGGTACGGCTGTGGCTGTTGAGCCATGGATGCATTCCCATTTCTGCACTGGTTACAGGCACTCCTCCTGGGAAAAAGGAGAAAGAGGCACAACTCACAGGAGGCTGCTGTGGCTGGCACAGACACTGCTGTGGTCTGTGGCAGACACAGAACTGAGGGGAGTGAGGGAGCACTGGGGGCTGGCAGAGGAAACATTCCCGAGCTCCAAACAAGTTTTTGAGAGATTCAGGCACCTCAATCCTCAACTTCAGGCTGCATGATTTCTTCAGCACTGGATAGACCCAAAGCCCTTCTTTGACCAGAGTCTGCAGCTGCTCACAGGTCTGAGCTGGCAGAGGTGGTTGAACAGCTGGGCACAGCTGGAGGGAGCACCCAGCACCAATTCCTGCAGGAGCATCTGGGTGCACACCTTGAGCCCTGAGCCTGGCAGTGATTTAAAACACCACAATTTTACATGCAGTGGTTTCATGGGGAGACAGCTCAGCCAGGAGGTAGAGGCTCAAAACCAAAAAATGAGGTAACAAAGAGAGAAAATGCATCATTAGTTTGCATTCACCAGGGAGAGGGAGCTGTGGGTGCTGTGTGGGAGTAAAGAAGTTCTTGTTTTCCAAGTCTGCTTGGTGCTGTTCTGTCTCTCTTACTCCCACTAACCTCCTTGTAAGCAGATTAAAGAAGTCCCAAAGGAGAAATACAGCTCACTAAAAGTACCAAAGAAGATAAATCTTTTTTTTCCAGAACTTTCAGGGATGGCAGAAGGAAACAAAAAACAAAATTCAGCTCGTGGTAGCTGTTAATTTTAAGAATTACTGATTGTGAGCATTACACTGAACCACCCTGTGCCTTGGTGAGTGTGAAGAGTCTCACCCAGTCTCTGCTCACTAAAATTTGGGAGTTTGATCCAGACCAGCTATCTGTATTCCATCAGTGGAAGGAGGACACACCATGAACACAGGATTTTCCTTTCCAGAGTAGGTACTGATGTGGATGGCCACGTTCTGCAGGTGCTGGTTTCTTTCCACCAACAACAGATTCTTCCAAACTAATCATCCAAGCTCCTGCCTGGTTTGGATGGGCAGGGTTAAAAGACACCATTCTCTTTCTGCAGGTGATTTCCTGCGTAGTCACCAGTTCAGGGAGGGAGGATGGCCTTGGCAGCTGGGGACAGGGAAATGTGGCACTCACTGATGGCTGGGACAGCTCCTCTGCTATTCCTGAGCCCCAAATGGCCCAGGGGACAGGGAACCCCAGGGCTGCAGGGAGCCCCCCTTTTGTGAGCTCAGAGGACACAGAACTGGGCTGCACTTCAGGCAAAAAAATAAAAAATTGCTGTTTCTGGTTGTTCTGCACACAGGCAAGCCCTTCTCCTGGTTCTGAGCACACCTGTGCGGGGATGATGAACAAAACCAAACAGCACCAACAGGCACAGGCAGCTAATGGCAGGTACCAGTTCTGTAAGAGTCTGCTCAGAGCAGGCTTGGCCTTGGAGCTCCAAATGCTGCCAGCAAGCAGGACAGCTGTGACTGAAACCCTGGCAGTGCAGGCACAGCCCAGCACCCTCCCCATCCCTGCTAACCCAACACAGGCTGAGCAGAACATCAGTCTGGGGGGAGCAGGAACAAAGGGGGCGATAAACCCGAGTGCCTCCCCAGCTCCCAGGTTGGGTATTTAAATGATCCCTGCCCTAAACGATGGCCGGGAGCAGACAGACATACGGTAAATACAGCCCTGCCCCTGGCCGGGAGCTGCGGGCAGGAGCGATCCCGTGCTGCTCATGTCGTGTGCACTCAGGGAACCCTCCACGGGGAAGAAGGAGTGGGGAAAAAAAATTAAAAAAAAATTAAAAAAAAAAAAACAACTTTGT